>JASDQU010012531.1:235123-252755 GCA_032191745.1 Picea mariana
TTCTTGGAGGATGGGGATGTCTATATAGTACTGCCCTATCCAATGCAAACAAACTTCACAATGCATAGCAGGGGAAATCTTTTGAGGAAGCATGTAATTGTGCACTAAAACATCCACACTACCCACTTTTGGCCTTTGACCAAGCTTAATTCATATAAACCCCTTGCTATCTTTTAGACACGGTGGGAGATTATTGACATAATCGAATGGTTGGTATGGTTTGCAACAAATCGGATCTTCCTGTGCTAGAAACCTTTCAATCTCGGAGTTAGAATCCTCATGGATCTCGATCGAATCGATCAAGTTCACATGAGGCTTGGATCTATTATGCAGACTCCTTGAAATGAGTCGAGCAACCCTCTTATTATGAAACCCTAACGTTGCTTGATTCTTCTTTGACTGTTTGCGAGGGT
Organism: Picea mariana; assembly: GCA_032191745.1. NCBI lineage: Eukaryota > Viridiplantae > Streptophyta > Pinopsida > Pinales > Pinaceae > Picea > Picea mariana. The sequence goes on from JASDQU010012531.1 coordinate 235,537, forward strand.
TTTTACTGTCGGATTTTATAGTAGGGTTAAGGCAGAGAATCAGTTCATGCACAAGAGTTTTAATAAACTTAGAACTAACATTATGTTGTCCACATAAAAGTTGATCGGGTAATTCCCCTTCATGAGGGTTTTCATCCAAGAAATCTGGCTTGCCACTTGAGAGATCAAGAGATTTTTCTATCATAGGTTTATCCACCACAGGGGTTTCTACATGAATTTTTGTAACAAAACCATTTCGAGCTAGAAACCTGTCCCAATCATCACCCAGGGTTTTCAAATAATGAACCAACAGTAATTTAATCAAACCATGGTGAAAGAGGCTAGAATCTAGATTCTGCTTCTTGTATCTCTTCGACATTTTATACAAACTTCTTAGCAGGTAAAACGAGATATTTAGATGGAAGCCAATAAAATTCATGAGAAATCTCACATGGTAAATGAAGACCAAGCCATAATAGCCTTCAGAGGTAATAAATTGTTTTAAAACTTCTAATAGACCATGCCATCTAACCTTGAGTAGGGAGACCGGAATACCTTTGTCACAATAGTCTATCTTTCTAGAGGTGACGAAAAGACTCCAGGGTACTTCGTCCAATTTCAAATTTTTAAACCACTTTTGACCAGTGAGAGGGAGCCCTGTTGCTTCACTCAGAAAATCTTCGGTGATCTCCAACTGAATATCACCCACCTTTACTTTGTATCCATCAAATGTAAGGTAGAATTCTTTTGCCACTTGCAAGTTATACCCCTGGAACTTCTTAATAAACATATCCCAACCCTGGCTCTTCACATCCTCACTTGCATCATCATAAAGAAACAATGTTTGAGAGCAATTTGGCTCTAATCGGACGACAGGGACCATTACGGGCTTGAACAGGGTGTAGCAAGGGCGACTTGAACTAATTGTGGGCTAAGGGGGTAGCAGTAAAAGAGGTGAGTCTGAGTTGATACCATGGAAACAAAACTAGCAACAGACCAGCATGACCATAACATAAGCATAAGGATTTCAGTCACAAAATTTGGGCGTTTCTGGTAATGAATGTTTTGAGTACATAGCATAACACAAGACCTTAGCTAGTAATGAGAGGCCTGTCACTTCAAACTGCCAACTAAAACGAAGTACAACATATGATCTTGGTGTGTTTAATTCCCACGACATGTGATAGGTAAACTTGATTTGCAAAGGTTAGGAGAGGATACGTTTTTACAATCCAAATGCAAATCGAAAATTTAATATCAAAGTTGATTTACCAAGAATTTAAATGAACAAGCTTATAGTCCAAATGTAAATCAACATAGGTATTATATCGATATTCAACCAAACTCAAAAAGGAAAATCATCCAATAGGAAGTAGATACAAGTCACAATGAAATTTTTAGCAACCAAGCAATGGATAGAGTCATAATGCGAAATTAAGTTTAAATCCTTGATTCATGCTTACAGTCATGAATCCAGCATAAAAACACAAAATAAAAGTACAACAACAATAATCAAACATTGTTTTAATAATCGAATAATCACCCTCAAATAGTAATATTTATAGGATGAGGCGTAGGCAGCTACAGGAGTTTTCATTTGTCATTGAAAAAGAAAAAACATGTAGGGTTGCCAACACAACTATAGCACCTATCTCGCCTCGCCTCTGGATTTTCAAGGTTCCATATGGTCTAGATGGTCCAAAATCTGCATGATGAAAGCCAAATTAATCTCAATACAACCCAAAAATAAATAAAAATATTTTAAAATGGTTTATTTTTTACCTACATCATTCCATTGATACCCCGCTGGAAGGAATAGATCTGGATCTCCTCGAAAATCCATCCCTGTGTAAGAATATTCCTCCACCATGATGAGTTGATTCTTTACCCATCTAAAAAATTGCTCGTCATAGAAGACTATAGGGCTGCCACCATGGCGCATCATCAGATAGACCCACCTCTTCATTTGAGGCTCTTGTGGATCAGGATATTCATCTAAACCCATGTTTTGTAAACGTAGTAGTGGAACCCTCTCTAGGAATAAGGATATAAAACTAGAACCGTAACCGAATTTCTTCAAATGACCAGTTTTTCACTTGGTCGGTTGATCTTTCATGCTCTCTGGCAGCCCTTCACACTAGTTAAACATTGTTGGTGCCATACAGTCGATTTCATAATGCATCTGAGATTTGGTGGCTAAATGAGGAGTTTCACTTGAGGCAACTCAAGTGATGCTGAAAAGAACGGTCCTCAAACAAAGGTCTCTCACATTTTTAATGGGAATTTCCCCACTACTCTTCCTTGTTACAGCAACACAATATTGTGAGATGTAATTCTCGGTGTTTTCACCGCCTCCCCTAAATCCAAAAAAAGACACTCACTCTCTTGTTCGTGAGGGCCCAATCAAAAAATATATGTCCTCTATTTGCAAATCCAAATCATGGACACTAACCTTGAACACGTGTTCATCAGTTTCCCACATCTTTACGAGGAACTCTAACAGTCTAACTTGAGCTCTCCTGCCGTGGATCTAGAAACAAATTTCCAACCCACACCCTCGGAGAGCCAACATGGTATTTGGGTCATTGCCTACAATTCGATCTTTCATATCATGCTCTCTTTCCCTCCATTCCAACATTTTTCCCGGCCAAAAGTCCACAAACAACAAGTAGAGAACTTATTTGTTAAACAACATTAAAAAATTTCAAGCTTGACAACTTAAAATGAGAAACAAATTTGAGCTTTATGGGTGTCACACCCCATTTTTACCCACATAGTGAAATTGTCACACTTCTCGATTAAATGATTTTGTGACACTCTTAAGTGTCGTAGTCCTCGATAGGGGTAGCCTCCAACAACTGCGAGGCACATTTTAGGACTTGGAAAGAAGCCCAAAAACACCTAAAAACGGCTTGAAATTGAAAAATTGGACCATCAAATGAAAGAAAAAGGGGGAGATCTATTACCTAGAGAAAACGAGAGTTGATTTCATCCACATGTCTACTCGCAATCATTGCCTAAAGAATCAAGAAAATGGGGGTTTTTTATCACTATTGGAATGGTAAAAACACATAATGGTAAAAAAGGAATTACTTTTCCTATATTTATCAAAGTAAGGAATATTCCTTTTAATTATTATTTTTCATTTTTACCATTTTTATATAGTGCCTCATTGGTTGACATAATTGTTGAGCATGAATGATTTTTTTCTATAGATTGTGCAGGTTACGGGTCAATGTTTGAAACATAAAGTTGCAGTTGAATATGTTTTTATAGTTTTTTCCAAAAGACTTTAAAAAATACAAAAACATTATAGGGATTTTCTTTAAGCTCTTTTCAAAACCCTATAAATATGAAAAGATTGTCGAGCAAACTTGCTTCCTTTGACACTCATTATAGAATTTAAAATAGCATCTATTAAGTATTGGTTTACCCCTTTTCGGGTTAAGTATGATTAATTGCGAAAAAAAGGAATGCTCTAGTCAAACATGACTAGAAGAGTTCTCCTACATATTATTTTACACTTTTTCGGGCTTGGGAGACTAAGTTTACGAAAAATTCAATCCTAGATTTTCCTTCAAGTGTTTTTCAAACTCCCTAAACATGAAAAACCAACAAATTTAATTTCTCTGGACTCATAAAATGTACATTGAAAGACCCATATGGGACCAAACCACTCCTTCCTAAGGTTTGTTAAAAATACTATAAAGGACTCATCCGAAGGATGAGATTATACTACAAGCATATGTTATCCTCCCTAAGATTGTGTAAAAATAAAGAGGTACTCGCCAGAAATGGTGGGGGGAAATTGGGAAGGGAACTTGTATTAAATTTGCAATAATTTTTGGAAGCATGTCACTCTTGAACATGACACTCTTTCACTCCTCGTGTCAGATTGGGAAATCCACTTGTCTCTTGTTGGTCGTACTTTTCTCCAAAGTTATATTTTGGTGTGTGATCTTCATTTTGAGTCAGTTCTACCAAGACAGTTGTCATGTCATCAATATGTTCAAGAGAATTCCAACCAAAATCTTTCTATCGCGTCAGCCTTTTATAGTATCTTCCATCCCTGAGTCAGTCCTAAATCACTCTATACTATGATCTACTTCAAATCCATGTACCTATTGTGTTTCGTTAATGGGGGATACATCAAGACCCTCCTGCGATGGATCACTTCCTATTGACATCGACACATTATCTAGGAAGTTCGTTTAGATACTTTACAATACCTTAGAACTTGCATGCCTCAATGGCAAGTTTCGCCGCCTTCGACGGCAAGTTTTCATCAATGACCTTTGATTGAATGATTCTATGAGTGGTCAAATTTATTTCATATATTCGCACTCAATGCAATGTACTTATGTACCTTGAGGTCCATCATCATCATTGGTGTTTCCTCTCACATCTGTTAATGGTTTTCATCATTGATTGGTAATCAGATGGTTTCTACCATGTTCAACTTCGACACCTATATTCACATGGTTAGATTCGTACTATGGGACAATTAAAATGAAGACCCTAGATCCTTACTGATAGATTCATGTTGTGATGGAGTATTTTGAGAATGTATTGTTACATAAATCCATAGTGTATGTCTCATGGTTATTTTCAAATTTGAGTCATTATGACATAGATCCACATTGTATTTTTGGTGGCTATGTTCATATTTGAGATATTGTGGCATGGATCCATAGTTTAATTCAATGGCCATGACCTATCTTAATTAAAATATATCTTTTTATGTAATCTCTTATGCTTTGATTCATTTGTATTCTGAGTATCGGAATGCCTACCTCAGTGATGATATTGTAATTTCTTGTTTGTTGTTGACAGGTCTCCAACTGATGAGTTCTTTGTTTCAATACCCACATGGAAAAGTATTTCATCTCTCACCCCTTTTTAGATTCATACTTTGGGGGGCATTATGTTACACAATACATTTTCACAACTAACGATGTTCACTTATCCTCTATTATCCAGAGGATAAAATCCTTGAAGAACCTTTCTTTGGAAGAAGGAAAACATGTAAAAAGAGTCATTATAGCCCTATTTCAAGAGAGTGTTGCATGTTGCACCATTGCAGCATGTGACATCCTTAATTGTCACATGTTGCACCACTATAGGGTGAGACAATGTCTCATTTTTCTCCACTGCAGGGTGTGACACTATCTAAAAGAGGAGAAAAAGATGAAATTCATGAAGTTTCTAGAAGAGAAGCTTTGGATATGAGGTGTCCTCTGATTGGTTTGTATCTCACCCATACTCATGATTTGGGGAGATCCTAACCTCTCATCCTAACCTTCTTTTCAATCTATAAAGGGGACCTTCTCTCATAAGGAAAGGATAATAGTTAATGGAGATAATGGTTGATAGTTTTTTTTCTTCTAGTTGGTGATTAGAAGATTGTTAGCATTCTTTCGCTTTGAGAGATTCAATCTTAGATAAAGGAGTCAGTTGATGGTGATGGATTTCATGGATGCATTGTGGGTATTGGAGTAGTGAACTTGTTGGAAGGAGCTTCACAACATCAAGGATTTGGTTTTAATCTCTTTTCATTATTGTTAATACAACAATATAGTTTATTTCCCACAAAGGTTGTTTATGTTCAATTATCTTTGTTGTATTTTTCCTTGATCATTTGCATAGGTTTCAAAAAAATATACTATTGTTTCTTTCACTCTTGTTGGATTGTGTCTTCTTATAGGTTATCATTCGCAGGTCTCACAATGGAGCTGGAAACTACAACTAGCGATGAAAAACATCAATTAAAAGGTGTGAGCTCTTGCTAGCTAGTATTTTTTATTGCATAAAACCTAGGGAAATTTATATGTTTTGTTCTAGTCTCAGTTTCCGAGTCTAGGGAGATCATTCATTTTCTGCTTAGACCGATTTGTCCGATAACACTCATGGTACCTAGGAAATGGAGCATCAATCAATATATGGTTGGACAGCATAATGGGAAAATATCCTCTAGGATTAAATGAAGAACTGCAACCTCTCTAGGATTGGAGCATCCAGCAGGGGATAAACAAAATGGAAGATTTCTCGCAATGGACAGATAATGGAAACTAGGCTGGTTGGAAATGCCCCACCCCTCCCTTTCACTTACAACCCTTGGTCTCGGTGCTATTTCAATTCCTTCCCAATGGTGCACCAATTGAAACCAATACAAGTGATAGAAAATTTTGGGGAAATGAAAACTTCTCTGTCAAAAGTGGTTATCAACATTTGATTGCAAACTCCCCCGGTCCTCCTCGCTCCAAATTATGGGCTTCAATATGGCATGGAAAATCTTTACCTAAGATCAATGATTTTTGTTGGATCATAGTTCAAGTAAAGTTAATAACAATAGAAAATATACAGAAGAGAGGTATAGCAGTCCCTTCTCTATGTGTTTTATGCAAAGTTTCTTCTGAAATGTCCCACCATCTCTTCTTCGACTGCATCTTCTCCAAGAAAGTTTGGGATCAACTTTATCATAGCTTGTCACATCGTCATTCTCCCCCCAACAATTCGAACAACATGTTTCTCCATTGGAAATGTAGATATGTTGGCAACTTCAAGCAAAAAAATCTCTTTGTACGCATCTGGAAAGAAATTCCCAAATTCATCTACTAAGAGATTTGGATGGCGAGGAATAATGTCATTTTCCAAGATAAAATCTTCCCTCTATCAAGATTTCACTCTATCTTATAGTCTACTCTCTTATGTCATGTGTACCAAGGACTGGAACCCATAATCCTTCTATGATCTTGATCAAGTAGAATCAAATTGTATTAATAGCATTATTAGTCCTCGATACTTCCAAGTCTCATCTCCTCCTCCAACTCCTCCAAGCAAATCGTGCTAGAAGTTAAGACTCTCGAATCAGGAATTTGAAAAGTGGAGGAAGAAACAAGCCAAAACCATTTTATTCTTCGACGGGGATTCAGAAGGAAATACAGGGGTGGCAGGTGTGGAGGGGGGTCATTTTTTACCTGGGAGTAAACCAGAACATCATATATTCATGGGTATTGGGAAATAAAACAAATAATCAAGCAGCATTTTTTTTTGTATTTATGGGATTGACTCTGATACCTGAAATAAAACCTCAGATCATTATTTTCATTAGAGACTCAAAATTGGTGATAAAAGTTTTGAGACACACCAACAACAGTTCCCAGTCCAACTTGAAATGAATATATCATAGAATCAAAGTTGAAGAGAAAACTTTTCACTCAGTGGAATACTTCCACATTCTTCAGAAAAAAAATCAAGAGGCAGGTCAGCTAACCAAGAGAGCCAAGGCAATGAAACAAGGGGATTTAATGACCAATGAGGTAACAACCATGAGATTTATTCCCTATTATCATGGGTAAAAGAGTAACAAAGAGTGTAACCTCACTCAACATTATAGACAAAGCATGATTTAACATTGAAATAATTGCAAACATTAAAAATCGAAGGGAACATTGGAGGCATAAAAGGCCCTAAAAATGTTTCCAAGATGAGTGATGTGACTCCCCCCCCCAATCATAGTAGATACATCATGCAAAACCAAATCATTTCCCTTTTCAAACGTGAGTCTCACATCACCTCCACGCACAACCAACAACAGGTGGAAGATGTCATCATATATTCGCATGGTGGACTTTAAAGCTCTCCCTCCTTCCATAATCTCCCATGTGGGATTTGTTCTCACTCTGACACCATTACGAGAAGTTGATCCCCTTCAATATGGCCACTCTTTCTTCTCATGGATTTCAACACTAAGTACCAGCATACCTTCCCATCATCACCATTACTCTAGACAGATTTCATGCGTGATACCGAAAAACTCACAACGATAAATCTCAATGGAACCCAAGTTATGGTTGTCATTACCCTGCCTTCGAATAGTTGTTTACTCCTCCCTCTCTACCATTCACAAAATTCACATAGAATCTCAAGGACTCTTTGTATGTTCTCAATTACCATGTGGCGTAGGAGATGAATAGCCTGCGACTGTACCAATTGCAAATTGGAAGCTCTTCAAGGGAAAATGAAATCAAAACCCTCAATGTAATACCCATGTTTCCCCTAGTTTGTAAATATAACTATAATTGGCCAAGAGACTAGGGATGACTAAATATGTTTGAATGTTGGATTTGATTAACCTTCATATAAAAGGGTCAATATATGAATTTTTTGTTATTAATAGAAAATGGATATGTGATGCACAACTGTTGAAAGGGGGGGGGGAGTTTTCCAAGATAGACCATGGATTCTATGAGAGAGTTGGTGAGGAAAACCAAGAATGGTTGAGATGACCCTCACCAAACCAGTACTTACTGGATGTAATTGCTCAATAGTCCTTTGTCCCATAGATGAATTACTAGTCAAGATGGTAGTTGTAAGGCCTCCTCAAGAGTTAATGAAGAGATGGGGCAAGGTACCCATCTATAAGACTTCCAGGCTTGACCACAAGTTACGAATTTGGACCCATGCAACCTTACTAAGGAAGGAAGGAAAGGAAGTAATTCAGAAAAACAGAGGCAAATCTGCAAGAAGAAAAGTGGAGGAAACGATCTTCAGAAGAGAAGAGAGCATTGTTCAACTTTGGAGTGGAGAGGAAAACTGAAAAGCAAGATCATTCTGGTTGTAAGAAGCCATGGGCAGGGTTTTGCTACAAGTTGATAAATGAGGTTGATGAGTGACTATGGAAGTAATCATGCAGAACTCCTTGCTTGGTATAGAGAAAACTGGTTAGCAAGATCCTGTGGGAGGAGGAGAGTAACCTTCGTCCCTTGTTGTTGTTGAGCAAGAAGAAAGAGTCTCTCTCATAGTGTCATGGTCTAGCTCAGGAGTCGCCAATGGTAAATATGCCAGGCATGGTTGTGCCTATAGTTGGGTGTAAACGAGAACCCATTTCAGCAGTCGCTTCATGTTTTCCAATTTTGATAAGTATTTTCATACTCTATGTAATACAATGGATGTGATGATTGAATGTTTGTGTTTATGGTTAAGTTTTACAGTGTTTGAACAGTTATTAGAAATGCTCATTTTCTTCTGTAAAATTTTATGTTTACCCGACCTTCCATTTACGTCATCCTAGCCACTAGAGAGTTAGGGGATGTAAGTCTACCGAAGAGTCAGGGTAGGATTAACTAAAATGTTTAGGTCCTGCCGACCTTTTGAGACTACCTTAGCGGGAATTTCAAGTTCAAATTCTACGGAAGAAGGGGGCTTCCTTCAGACCTTTACCCATATGACCGAGGGCTCATACCCATCGTGTTAATCAAACTTTGGCGAAAATCTAAGTGTAGCCCCTGAAACTCAATATGATTCCATATGACCCAGAGTTGGAAACTCCTCGCTAAGCCCGAAAGGAGTGAAGCTACTCTAGCTTCAGAACTTCGGGAATTCGAAGCTACGGGACCCATGACTTCACAACCCTCGAAAATAGCTAAAGGTCAGAGTCGTGAATTTATAAGGGTCATTGATCTGGGAATCCATTGGGAATATCTCTCAGTCATTAGATCAAACCTAGGGAGGGGGTAGCACTAAGTGATTTGGTGAATTCCCACTTTGAGAGAATAAGGGGTGGTCTAACACTGAAACTACCGAATGCTAGAGTTGCGAAGTTAATCTATACCATTGAGAGTAGAGGGATGTGTGTCCATAGATCAATGGCTATCTAGAAGTTTGGTTATCTGGTAGTATCAAAGTGTAAACACAAGAACATGAAAGTTTCCTCGAAGCTCTACAAGTCATAGTAAATCTTGTCCATTAATGCTAGGTGCACATGGCGATAGATTGGGCATGGTTCAGAGTTCGGAGCTCTGGGAGGATGTTGGAAGTTACATGCCAAACACCCGAATGGCAAATTTACGAAGTGACATGGATTGTCGATCCTTGAATCCTTCAGGATCCTTCTCATTCGTCGATCTAAGGACTTTGTTGAGAAACCCCTTTTAACTTCCCCACCAACCAGGACACATCGTGGAGTGACACATGGCCCCCTCTTGTCCCTAATCAAATGTCACTCGTTGTACCAGAGTCATTGGATGAGAGGCTACGTGGCAAGAGATCAGATAGTCTGGATACTTGTTACTCCAGAAGAAATTGGCCAAGAGTATTCAAACTGTGAATACTCCCTAAGTCATGAATGGTGAAGCAAATCTCAACCATTGATAGGTAGAGGACATGTAGCGCCAGATCTGATAGTTCAGAGACTTGGTGCTCTGGGGGATTCATGATGTGGTGAGTTGATAATCTTTGAAGCCTAGAGTTGTGCAGAAACGAGAGACGTGGATCTATGGATCTACGTGGACATATCTCGACCACGAGATCTGAAGGACATTAGAAGGTTGTTTGTTTAGGGTTGACCTGGCTCACTGACATCATCTAGGGTGACATGGACCTAAAACTAAGGTGCCACGTGTCATCGAGATATGCACATTTTTTACACCCCTTATTCCTATTAGAGAATGACACGTGTTACCCCCTTAAGAGGGAATGTGTCACCCATGACCCTTGCTACATGTCAGCCTCTGGTACGTGCCCCCCTAGCCAAAGTGATTGGTAATGTGACCGGGACTCCGAAGGGTTTGGGATGCAGTATCGTAGAGGGACAAAAAGGCCTGAAGGTCGAAGCCACATGGCAAGATTATGGGACTTCGGGACTTCGAGACTCTGGGAGGTCTCGTGTGCAAACAAAAATAGGTGCTCAATGCGAAAGCACCGAACACCAAATTATCCTTAGGCATATCCCTTAACGAGGAGGAATATCCATCGTCAGATTTAATGGGGGATGGATATCCATTGTAGATACAGGAGCACTGGGAGCTCTAGGACATTGGGGAATTTTAGATGATATGTATGAGATGGACCCACGTGGATTCCATGTGGCCCTTGACTAATAGAGGTCAAAGAGCTTTGAGAGTCAATACATTGCAAACTAGAACTCAAATTTCGGCATGGTGGTGATCATTGGAAATCTTGTGGCAAGTAGGAACCGATGGAGATCCCAGATTTAGGATTTGAGATAGTAAAGGAAGACAAAATTATGATGCCCCACCCATTAAAAGATTATTTATGGGTCGATTGTGTTACAAATTGGTATCAGAGCATGGAAACTACACTTGGCATGCTTGGGCTCATCCACGAGTCGCATAAAAATATTATTAGAGAACTTAAGGGGTAACACCCTACCTTACCCCCCTTCTATAAGAAACTTGTCTGAACATCTACTCAAGTGAGGAATGAAACCTTTTATTGTTGATAGATGTTTTGGAAATCTGCACTATATGTTGCTAATGTTTCCAAATAAAGAAGCTAACTTCACTTTGCAATGATATTTGTTGTTCAGGAATTGGTAGATCATTAACTAACAGAAAATGTTTTATCAACACTAAAACAGTTAGTGAACAACAGGAAAACTATAGCATAAGGGATGGTGACACAACATGAGTTGGGGGAAAGCTCCCACAATAGAGAGGAAGAATATGATGAAAGGAGGGGGGTGGAAACCCCTCCAAATTTAGAATAGGTTTGTGTTGGTTTTCATTAATGATATCCTAATATATTCCAAGAATAGGGAAGAGCATCAAGAACATCTCAAGATAGTACTTCAATTACTAAGAGAACATCAGCTCTATGTTAATCTTAGTAGGTGTGATTTTATCCAGAAACAAGTCCATTACTTAGGCCATGTTATTTCTGAGGAAGGTGTGGCAGTTGATCCTAACAATATTAAAGTCATGATGATTTGGCCTACCCCAAAAGATGTATATGATATCATATCCTTTATGTGCCTAGCAGGATACTATAGGAGGTTCATAAAAGGATTTTCCAAAATTGGCTACCCAATCACTTCCCTCCAAAAAAAGGGGTTTAAATTCATTTGGACATCAAAATTTGAAGAAATATTTCAAGAGCTAAAATACCTTCTAACCAATGTGCCTATGTTGAAGATTGTAGACCCAAAAAAGGACTTCCTTGTGTGTACCGATGCCTACAAGGAAGGTCTCGGAGGAGTCCTTATGCAAGAAGGACATGTGATTTGCTACGAATCCAGAAAATTGAATGAGCATGAAGCCAATTATGTGACCCGTGATGTGGAATTGGTTTCCATAGTGCATGCTTTAAAAATGTGGAGGCTTTACCTCTTAGGTAGAATATTTGTGCTTATGACAGACCATAGTGGGTTGAGATATTTTTTTGACCAATCAAAACTCAATGTGAGACAAGCTAGGTGGATGGCTCTCCTTAGTGAGTTTGATTTTAAAATCAAACATATCAAAGGAAAGGCGAATAGGTTGGTTGATTCCCTTAGTAGAAGTATGAAAGTGGTTCACTTGGCAGTTGTAAGCGCCAGTGAATCAAACATCAAAGAGAGAGTCAAAAGTGCACAAGAAACAGATGCATTTTTCAAGACCGTGGCATCATACCTAAAGAAAGAGCCCATAGGGTTGAAGTACGAAGGCTATCATATGTTTAATGATGGCCTACTAACTTACAAGGGAAGATTGTATGTTCTGAATTGTTATGAATTGAAGAGGTTCATAATGGATGAACTACACAAAAGACCATATATTGGTCATCCTGGTTATCATAAAATGATCACAACCACTAGGAAACTGTTTTCTTGTCCTGCACTGAAAAAGGACATAGTTGATTACTTAGCTAAGTGTCTAGAATGTCAGCAAGTCAAGTTAGAGCACTAGCACCCAGCAGGGTTGTTGCATCCCCTATCAATTCCCAAATGGAAATGGGAAACCATTTCCATGGATTTCATCACCGGATTACCAAAATCAACCAAACATAACAACACCATCATGGTAGTTGTGGACAAACTGAGCAAGGTTTGTCACTTCATACTCATCAATTCAACTTGAAAGGAAATAGATATTGCTAGTATTTTCATGAAATAAATATTTAGACTGCATGGCATGATTAAGGAAATTATATCCGACAGAGATACAAAATTTACTTCAAACTTTTGGAAATATTTGTTTGTTGGTTTTGAAACAAAATTGCTCTTTAGTATCACCTATCACCCTCAAACTGATGGGCAAACAAATAGGGTAAACCAAGTATTGGAAGACATTTTGAGGATGCATGTAATGCATCAACCCAAGAAGTGGGAAGACTACCTACCACTGGTAGAATTTTCCTACAACAATACCTAACAAGAGTCATTAAAAATGAGCCCTTTTGAAGCCCTCTATGGAAGACAATGCAACATTCCAATCAACTGGACCAACCCAATAGACAGAGTTACAATTGGGCTAGATATGCTAAAGGAAATGGAAAAAAGAGTAATTCATATTAGACAGAATTTGAAAATATCCCAGGATACACAAAAGATCTATGCAAACAAGCAAAGGACTCCTAGAGAGTTCAAAGTAGGGGATCATGTGTATCTTTGAGTTAGACCCAGGAAAAGCTTTTTGAGGATGGAAGCTTGTGCCAAGTTGGCACCTTGGTATTGTGGACCCTTTGACATTTTGGATAGAGTGGGACTTGTAGCCTATAAGCTAGCACTTCCTCCCATAGTGAAGGCACATAATGTTTTCCATGTTTCGTTATTAAATAAATATGTACATGATTCTAATCATATTATTGACTGATGTGATTCAGGTGGAACCCAAGGGATAATTCCTGCTAGAACCTCAATGCATAATAGACAAGAAGGAAACCCCACTCAGGAACAGAACCATTGCATAGGTCAAGGTGAAGTGGAAACACTTTGGCCTAGATGAGGCTACATGGGAAATGGAGGATTCCATGGCACATGCATATCCATTTTTGTTTACTTATGTATATACAGAGCACATTGACAGATATAACATCAAGGACAATGTTCCTTTAAGGGGAGGGGATTGTAATACCCCTGCTTCCCCCAATTTTTAAATATAACTATAACTGACCAAGAGACTATGGCGAACTAAATATGTGTGAATGTTTGATTTGATTAACCTTTGTATAAAAGATTCAATATATGAATTTTTTTTTATTAATAGAAAATGGATATGTGTTGCACAACTGATGAAAGGGGGGGAGTTTTCCAAGATAGACCATTGATGCTATGAGAGAGATGGTTAGGGAAACCGAGAATGGTTGAGATGACCCTCACCAAACCAGTACTTATTGGATGTAATTGCTAAATATTCCTCTAACCCAGAGATGAATTACCAGTCAAGCTGATAGTTGGAAGGCCTCCTCAAGAGCTAATGAGGAGATGGGGCAGGGTACCCATTTGTAAGGCTTCCATAATTCACCATGAGTTGGGGATTCGGACCCATGCAAACTTGTTGAGGAAGGAAAGAAAGGAAGTAATTCATAAAAACAGGGGCAGATCTGCAAGAAGTAGAGTGGGGGAAACGATCTTTATAAGAGAAGAGAGCATTGTTCAACTCTAGAGTGGAGAGGAAAATTGAGAAGCAAGCTCATTCTGGTTGTAAGAATCCATGGGAAACTTTTTCTACAAGTTGATAAATGAGGTTGATGAGTGACTGTGGAAGTACTCACGCAGAACTCCTTGCTTGGTATAGAGATAACTGGTTGCCAATATCCTATGGGAGGAGGAGAGTAACCTTTGTCCCTGGTTGTTGTTGAGAAAGGAGAAAGAGTCTCTCTCAGAGCGTAATGGTCTATCTCAAGGGTGGCTAGCGGTAAATCTGCTAGGAGTGGTTGTGCCTATGGTTGGGTGGAAACGAGCACCCCTTTCATCAATTGCTTTACATTTTCCAGTTCTGATAAGTATTCTCATACTATGTGTAATACAATGGATGTGATGATTGAATGTATGTGTTTATGGTTAAGTTTTACAGTGTTTCAATAGTTATTAGAAATGCTCATTTTCTTTTGTAAAATGTTATGTTTACCTGGCCTTCTATTTATCTCGTCTTAGCTACTAGAGAGTTAGGGGATGTGAGTCTACCGTAGAGTCAGAGTAGGATTAACTAAAAATTTTAAGTCATGTCAACCTTTTTAGTCTACCTTAGTGAGAATGTCAAGTTCAAATTCTGCAGAAGAAGGGTGCTTCCTTCATACCTTTCACCCATGTGACCGAGGGCTCATACCCATGGCCTTAATCAAAATTTGGCTAAAAGTTGAGTGTAGCACCTGAAACTTGATATGATTCCATATGAACCAGGTTTGGAAACTCCTCTCTAAGCCCGAAAGGAGTGAATCTACTCTAGCTTCGAAACTCTGGGAATTTGGAGCTCTGGGACCTATGACATCACAACCCTAAAAAATATTTGAAGGTTGGAGTCATGAATTGATAAGGGATGTGGATATGGGAATCCAATGGAAATATCTCTCAGTCGTTAGATCGAACGTAGGGAGGGGGTA
This sequence comes from Picea mariana, assembly GCA_032191745.1. NCBI lineage: Eukaryota > Viridiplantae > Streptophyta > Pinopsida > Pinales > Pinaceae > Picea > Picea mariana. The sequence continues at coordinate 250,837 of JASDQU010012531.1, forward strand.
GCACTAAGTGCTTCGGCAAAGTCCCACTTCAGGAGAATAAGGGGTGGTTTAATGCCAAAACTCTTGAATGTCGGAGTCATAAAGTTAATCTGGACCGTTGAGAGTAGAGGGACATTAATGGTGTGTTGCCATCCTTTACGTTGTAGTTTTCATGTTGTCCACTAACTGCTTGAGTGTTGATAAAACATTTTATGTTAGTTAATTATCTACTAGTTTATGAACAGCACATACAATTTGTAAGGTGGAGTCAGCTTCTTTATTTGGAACACTAGAAACACATAGTTCATATTTTCAAAACATATAAAAACCGCAGAAAGGTTCATTCCTCTATTCAGTAGTGGTTTAGATAATTTTCTTATGAATGGGGTAAGATAGGGTGTTACTCCTTAAAAGTTCTCTAATAATATTTTTATGTGACTCATTCATGAGCCTATGCAGGCCAAGTGTTGATGGCCTCTCTGATACCACTTTGTAACACACCCAACCCCTTATGTGTCCTTTTGAGGGATGGGGCATAAGAATTTATATTTTCTCAATCATATTGAATCCTGTTTTCGAGATATCCATCATCTTTTGCTCGTCAAGAGCTTTCCAACGATCGTTACCATGCTCAAATATGAGATCTAGTTTGGTATTTATTCCCTTCTGAAACTCTTTAGGCATCATTGGTCAAAGGCCATGTGGCACCCAAATGGGTTCACCTCACTCATACCATTCCAACTGGCATAGACTTGACCAAGGTTTTCATCCTTTAGCGATGACATGGCCATTGGAGGGGTGGTTACAGTGAATGTTCCCCATGCCTTCGCGATTACCGGGCCTTCGGCCCCTCATCCTTCTTGTCCATGCATGAAACATTCCCAGAGTCATGAAGTTCCCTAGCACTCTTTCATCTATGGTGGAGATCAATCCACTGTTAACCCCAACGGCTAAGATTCACCCTTCGCTCAACTCATAGCCTTAATGGATTTTGTCGTTCAGCATTGAACGCCCTTCCCTCTACTCACATATCCTCCGGAGTTATGAAACCCTGGAATCATTCCATGTGACTCTGACCTTCGGCCTTTTAGAATTATCCAATACACCACCCCAAACCTCCGGAGTTCTGAAACCCCAGACTCCCGAAGGGTCCACACTTACACATGGTGGCACGTTAAATGTAGAGGCAGTGACAGCTAGGTCCAGACCTTCGTCCAATTAACCCCAGCATTCCAACATCCTAAGTTCCCTGAAGTATAAAACTCCCAGTGTCCCAAGTACTCCACCAGCTATTAGGCCAAGTAAGAATGCGCCAGGGGGATTGGCACGCGGCAAGGGAAGTGATGACACATGGCCCCATCAATGGGTGATACGTGTCATGTTCCAATTGGCATATAAGGTCTGTAGAAATCATGAATCAAGGTGACAGGTGGCATGTCGAATGTGGGTCCACGTCACCCTAGGTGATCTCAGCGTGCCACATCACTCCGAACTGACAGCCTCTCCTATCTGCGAAATCGCCCGTTCACCGAAGCATGAACTCCCGCCAGCAACCTCCCAATGCCCCTTTTTTTCTCATGGACGATCTAGGTCCACATATATCCATATATCTATGGCCTTCGTTTCTTCACGAATTCAGCATTCAAGGTTTAGGCTGTTTAGTTTCCTTTATACTCCCGGAGTGCTCAGCGTCAGACTGACCACAGTTTAGATCCAACATTCAAGAGGGATCTTGAAGCATCCTCGAATCAACGGTCCTCATCGCTTCACGACTTCGGCATTTGGGAGTTCCACCCATTTAACACTCCCTTTCTCCTAGAGTGTTCAACGCTGGACTGACCATGACGTAGATCCAATGGTCAGGGAATATCTTGAATACTTTCAGATCTACGATTCTCATCACTTTGCAGCCAGGAAGTGGATCAGGTTTTAAGGATGGA
>JASDQU010012531.1:282809-296063 GCA_032191745.1 Picea mariana
CATTATGTGGTTTTCTTCCGATTTGGGTTTCCACGTAAAACACTGGTGTATTGTGTATGTGTGTGATTGTTTATTTCTTACTGCTCATTATTGGATAATAATTCTACATCGGTATAACATTTGAAGAAAAAGGATTATAATTACGCTATTACTGATTCACCCCCCCTCTCAGTAATCCAACATCAGTCCCATGTACAAGTTGGAAAGGAGAGATACCTAGGGACCTCTTTGTTGTCACTCTATCAGCCCATAGAGAAAACTTGAGATTTGAGTCCCAGGCTTTCTTGTTGTCCTCTAATAGTCTTTTAATGATCTTTATTAGGCTTTTGTTAGAGGACTATTCCATTCCATTGCCTTGGGGATAGTAGGGGGTAGAGTGAATCAATGCAATTCTGAACTACTCACAAAACTTGATCAATGGTTCGGCCTTGAAGGATGCAACATTATTAGTGACAATTCTATTCGGACAGCCAAACATTTCCATAATATCTTCAAGAAAACCAATGGTCACTTTGTGAGAAGCACTCCTTGTGGGGATAGCTTCTATCCACTTGGTGAAATAATCTGTTGCAGTTAAAATTCATTTGTGTTGACCACTTGAAGCAGGATGAATTTCCCCAATCAAGTCTATGCCCACTGCTAAAAGGGTCTTGAAGCTAGTACCAGCTTCAATGGCAAGGACTTGAGTTGTTGCTTCCCAGAGAATTTCTAACATTTAATACAGGCCCTGATTTTTGCACAGACATCAGTGAATAGAGTAGGCCAGTATTACCCATCCCTAATAATTTTGTAGGCAATGGTTTTCCAAAAGTGATGTCCCCCACATAGGCCGCTATGGAAATCCAACATGATCTTTTGGGCCTCTGGTGGCTCTAAACATCTCAGAAGCACTCCCAGAGGGTCTTTCCAATACAAAACCTTCTCAATAAGGAAGTATTTAATTACTTTAAGTTTAAGATCTCTTGTCTTGCTTTTTCCCATACCGTCAGGAGGCCTTAACTCTCGCAAAAAATATATAATATCTTTATACCAGGCACATCCTACCAATGGAGGGTTGTCCTGAGGGTTGTTATCAGACAACTCAACTCGTTGATCTCTTGAGAAAGCATTGATGAAGTTAACCCCCAAAGCTTTACAATTGGATTCATCCAACAGCTTGAATAAACCTTGACCTTTAACTAGTTTGATGGGTTTTATTTCCAGATCAAATTCAAGGATTTTGGCAATCCACTTGTTCCTTCATCCATCTATGTCGGGCTGGATGAGAATGTCCTTCACACAAGGTTAAGGGACATATGCAATGATCTTCGAATGCAAAACATAGACTCTGAAAGATTTGAGATATTTCACCAAGGCATGGGCCTGCTTCTCCATGATGTTGTATCTGACCTCTGCACCCCTCAATGCTCTGCTGAAAAAAGAAATAGGTTGCTCCAGCCATTCGGCATTTTTCTACAATAAAACAGTTGCCACTGTATCAAAAGAAGCGAAAGAAAAAATCATAAAATCCTTGGAGTAATCAGGATTGATCAGCACATGTGCCTAATTCAATGCCTTTTTTATTTGGTTGAAATATTCTCTGGGCTCAGCAATCCATTTTACTTCATTCCCTTTTCAGAGCATGGCGGTGAGATGCTTCACCAATTCAGCAAAATTTGAAACAAACCTTCTCAGAAAATTAATTTTTCCTAGGAAAGACTGAACATCCTTCTTGGACCTGGGAAGTGACAAGGTTTGAATAGCTTCCACCATGCTTGGATCGATCCTGACCCCCTCAGCTGATACAATGTGTCCCAACAATTTTCCTTCCTGCATAGCAAATAAAAACTTCTTGGGATTTAGGGAGAGACCAAACTTTCTGCATTTTGAGAAGACCTTTCTCAGATGTTGACAATGTTCCTTATCAGATTTGGAGAAGACTATTATGTCATCCAAATAGATGACCACAAATTTATCTCTTTCTTCAATTAATGTGATGTCCATGGCTCACTAGAAGGTAGCTCCTGTGTTTTTCAATCCAAAGGGAATTTTGGCAAACATGAATGTGTCCCAAGGAGTAGTGAAGGTTGTATTTTCTATATCTTCAGGCAAGACAAAGATCTGATTGTAGCCAGAAAAGACATCAATCATGGAGATTCTGGATGCGCATGTCACCCTCTGCAACATGTGTTCCATCTTTGGCAAAGGGTAATTTTCCTTCTTTGAGCTTCTGTTCAGATTTTTGAAATCAACACAGAGTCTGATCTCTCCACTCTTTTTCCTCACTGGGACCAGGTTGGCCAGCCATTCAGAATATCTCAAAGGGACAATGATTTGGCCGTCCAACATCTTCTTTACCTCCCTTTCCATAATAGGCAGCAGCATAGGATTTATTTGTCTTAATTTCTGCCTAAATGGTTTGGCCTCCTCTCTCAATGGGATATTATGCTCTATGACACCTGTGTTGTATGTCCTAAGGTCTTCATAGGTCTAGGAAAACACATAAGAAAATTCCCTTAATAGCTCAGTATACTTGGCTCTATGCTCCCTTGACAGGCCACTTGACAACTTGACAAATTTCGGATGCCTCTCTGTGCCAATATTTCACTCAGCCATGTCAGCATCATCATTTGAGACTCTACCCTTTAATGCCACATCATTTTTGTCGAATAACCTTTCTAGAGGGACTAGTCCTTTGGGAATGTGGTTTCTAGGCAGCTGAACAATATGGTGATTAGCAATTTTATCTATAAATACATCAGCGTGAGGGTCACCTTCAAGATCATGATCCTGATCAATGTGTAATGCAGAGAACTCGTCAACCAACTCAAGAAATCTTATGATTTCAAGATCATCATCGAACACCTTCCAATGCTTGATATTATCAAGTACAGAGGGCCTATATATAATCTCAACATCATACCTGAGCTTAAGTGGTAGTGGGACCCTGAACTGGCTCGCTAAGACGGCCAAAGAATCAGCCATAGCATTTTCCTCCCTTGGAATGAATGAAATGTTGAAGGCTGAGAATAAATTGTCCACTAGATCCCACACTTCATTTCTGTATGATCTCAGTCAAGGGTGTTTGGCATGAAAAATATGTTTGATCTGCTAGACAATCAACTTAGCATCTCCAAATACTGTTATTTCTTCAATCCCCATGTCTTTCGCATCCCTTAAACCCAAAACAAGAGCTGCATACTTTGCCACATTGTTGGTAGCTTTAAATTCTAGTTTATAGGACAAAGGTATGTCTTTTTTACAAGGTGACACAAAAACTACTCCAACACCAGCACCTTCCCTAGAAGAGGCTTCGTCGAAGAACATCTTCCACATAGAAGTAGTTGGAGGAGGTATTTCACAAAATGAAATGGGTTGCTTTCTGATTTCAAGAGGAGCTTCAGGAGTATCAGTGAGTTGTAACAAGCTAGCTCCCAAATCAGTGTCGAGTGCAAATATAGGATGATTGGTGGGGTCTACTTTATCACTAATAATGTAGGCCAACTGGGCTTCTCTGTACAGTCTCCTGTGCTCCCCTCCGAACACTGGAATGGTAGCATTTTTGAGGTCCATCTGCAAGGTTCCCCCAAGTCTTTTTATCCAAGATCTTGACAAGAGCATGCCAAACTTGGGGGGAACATCAACCACCATGATATCCATGACCACACTCTTCATGGACAACTGAAACAAGGTCACGACCAGATCTTTGATGACCCCAAGACATTGCACTCTCCTTGAATTGAAAGAATACAAATCATGATAAGCCTTGGTGATTTCCAACACGAGTTCTTCCATGACAGTTTTGGGCATAAGATTATTAGATGCCCCTGAATCCATCAAACAATTATGCAACACCTTATCATGTATGTTCAGTGATGTATAGAAGGGAGGGGATGAATCATATCTATCTTCTACCATATGACCTAAGATGATTGTTGGCTTTTCATCTTGAATATTTACTGAATATGCAGAATGGCAAGATGGCTCAAACTGAAACAGCTTAGAGAGGGCCCTTTTGAAATCTTCATGCTTAACTAGCTCTGAAAGGGGCACAGGGATTCTGATCTTTTGAATTTCATACTCAAAGTTGAAGGAGGAAAGGGGATTCATAACTTCTCTCACTTATGGGACAGGGTCTTTGGGTACAGGTGAGGGGTTCTGAGATTTATTTTCTTTGTTGTTGTTTACTGCATCTTTAGTAGGCTTCTCAACTCTGGAAGGCAGATCAAGGATGGTAGACTTCCCTTCCTTCTTCTTAGACCTGAGATTGTATTTATTGGGACTAATGTTAACCTTCACACCCTTACTTAAGTCATTTATTTGACTATTCATGAGGGATTCCTCGTATGCAGATTGAGTCAAATGGGGAAATGGAGAGGTGTCTCCAAGACAATGGATTTCGGGATCAAACTCTTGTTCCTCCTTCTCTTCATCAGCAACAAGATTATTTTGGAGAGGGGTTTGGATTTTCTGAACATCCCTCTCTCTGTTTCTGGGCTCTCTCGGGATTATTTGAGGGGCATTGTTTGGTCTTCTGAAATTGGCTTTGTTATCAGCATTTTGGACATTCTTATAACCTTTCTTCCCTTCAAATTTCATCTTCTCCATTTTTGCAGACAGGGACTTCACCATCTTGGTCAATTAATCCACTTGAGGGTGGGATGCAGAAGAACCATAGGTTGAGGCCTCAGCTCTCCCTCTCCCTCTACTTCTGTCGTCTTTATTTCTAAGTCTGTCAATTGCTAATACATTGGATTCTACTTCTAGGGTTGTATCTTTCATATGAGCCAAGGAAGTATCTCTTCTTTCTCTCAACAGGAGGCAGAAATCGGGGTCAAAATAACTAGCGTAAGTAATTTTGGCAGAGGCTTCTGTAGGCTTTATCTCAGCAGGGATCTTATTGTACATCTTGTTGAATATTTTGGAGAAGTCATAGACAAATTCTCCCTCATCTTTCTTCAGAGCCCCAAACTCTATAATATAGTACATAAAGTCTTTTTTATCCCCCCATTGTCTCAAGAAAACATCATCCAAAGCTTCAATCCCAACAATGGGTCCAGGGATCAATCCCCTAAACCATTTCCTAACCTCACCATCAAGGCTCTGGACAAAGACTCTCATCCACACATCTTCGTTTTCAATATTAAGATTGTCTGCATAACTGTAGAAGGCAGCAAGGTGTTCTTCAGCAGTTATGTCTTCTTCCCCAGTGAATTTGGGCATGTATTTCAAGTAGTCTCCAGCAGGGAGAGCATTCATGGGTTGAGGTAGGACTAGAGGAGCATATCTCGTAGCCACTATGGCATCCATTTTGTTTCTAGGGGGATTGGCACATGCCATAGGGATGATAGGTGGATTTGAACCAGGAGGGGATGGAACTCAAACAGGGGAGATTGGAACTGAGATCCCGAGAGGAAAAGGAAACAGCAGAGGATTTAAGGGAAGGGTTACAGGGCTGGAGGGAGCAGAATTTTCTCTCTCTGTAACAGCAGCAACCTTAATAGGGGGAGGAGTGAAAAAACCTGGAGTAGGAAGATCCTCTGAGGTATGGGGTCTAGACCAAGGTACAAACTCAAGGGAAATAGAAGTGACAAAGCTTTCTCCTTCCAATCCACAACTGGGAGGAGAAAACTCAACAGGAACACTCCCAAAATTTAAACTCCGAGAAACTCCAACATACAGTATAATAGGAAAACGAGAAGCAGATATCGGAGTTTCTACAAGAGGATAATGAGAATCATCATAAATACATGGTTCAGCAGTAGAACTACTTTCTAAAAGGGCCCTTCCCTTTCTGATAATTCTCTCTGGGTCAGCTTCAGGTGTTGCTAGAGGCAGTTGTGGAGTAGACCTTGTGTGTTTTCCTCTAGACGCCACAGCTGAAACAGTGGGGTCACCAGTGGATTCACCACAATGGAGTCGCCAGGTGCACAGTTGCAATCTTCGATGTACTAAGTCCTAATGCACCTTTAGAACTAGTAAGCTTTGTCGTTCAATCCCAGGGAAAATCTTCAATTCGTCCCCGGCAACGGCGCCAGAAATGTTAGCACCAGAAGTCACCTATGGATTGCGGCAGAGGTAAGCCCAGTACCCATCAGTTTTATGTCACAGGTTCATTATATGAGGGTCAATGGGCGCAGTCTCAAGAAAATATCGTCTTAACTCAGAAAAATTGGACTAATATGCACAAGCAGGTGAGGTCTTGGTTTAATTTCTTTCATTTCCTTTGAGACTTGTATTCGAGAAGATCTTGTGTCTAAGTTTTTCCTCCCGGGCTGCTGGAAGACCTGATGTCTTCAACAGACCTCTACATTTTCTCACCAAAGTCTTCCTCCCACTCACTTTTACCACAACCTACTGAATGAAATTAAACCAAGACCTCACCTGCTTGTGCATATCAGTCCAGTTTTTCTGAGTTAAGACGATATTTTCTCGAGACTGCGCCCATTAACTCTCGTATAACCAACCTGTGACATAAAACTGATGGGTACTGGGCTTACCTCTGCTGCAATCTAGAGGTGACTTCTGGTGCTAACACTATCCAAAATGGATGCTAAAGGATAATCAATGGCCTATGTATTATGCACCATATAACTAATAATATTTTTAGAATCTGCTATGACATAGAGAGATTTCACACCCATTCCCTTGACTACTTTGAGACCTTGCAACATAACTTGCAACATAACGTAGGATTCTTCCCTATTATTGATAACAATGCCAAGACCCCAAGCAAAATAAGTTCTCAATGTCCCTCCAAGATCCCTGATGGTCCCCCACACCTACCACCCCAACTAAACTTGTAGAGATTATTGAGATGTTTTTTTTCTCATCTCCTACACATAAAAACAAACAATAGATAGTGATAAATAGTTTTTTAATTAAAAAGAATATCATTCCTCTCGACCAATTAAATTTTAATAAGAAGAATATCATTACACTCATCGAACCAACCAATCAATTTCTTAATAATTAAGTTAAGAATATGAAAAATTAAAAATCTTTAAAACTAAAGCTTCACCACGGAACATATAATAATGTTGAGGGCTAAACAAACTTTAATTCATCAAAATTAATACCATATCAAAGTGGATGGGAAGTTAGAAGTGGACATAGAAGAATAATGCTCAACTCCCCCAAAAAAAGAACTATATGGAGTGGGCATAGAATAATGCTCGGTCAAACTTTAATCGTATAAAAGTGGATCCACAAGTTAGAAGTTGATATGGAAGAGTAAGTGCAAGCAAACATAAATTCATAAAAAATCATAACAAGTGCAAGCAAACTTAAAGTCATAAAAAAATAATAACACATAAAAGTGGATCTCATCACTTTTCCTTCACAATTTAACTTTTCCTTCCTTGAAGTTAAGTAAATTTCACAGTGTTTCAAAATGATACTCTTTGATTATGTTAAAAAATAAAATATTATATACAATTTAAATTAATTTAAAAATATTCGATACAACTAAAATTAATTTATATTTTGTCTTTTGATTATGTTTTAGTGAATGTTAACTCTCATTATGTTTTAGTGAAGGTTAACCATCATTATTTTCAAATATTTTAATTAATGAAGTAAAATATTTTTTTATTATTATAAAATTTATAATAAAGTATTTTTATTTTGTGATTTTTTTTGTTAATATGAAATTGTATTAATTAATTTAATATTAAGATTTTAAAATTTTTCTTTATCTTTCTTTTTTTAATTTTTATATTGTTTAAATGTTTTATTTTTAATTTTATCTTTTTTTTTTAATTTTTATATTGTTTAAATGTTTTATTTTTAATTTTATTTTTTTTCTTAATTTTTATATTGTTTAAATGTTTTATTTTTAATTTTATTTTTTTTAAAGAAGTTTTAAAAAACGTTAAGAGATATTTTTCCACATTCATCATGTTTTACATAATATCTTCTCCCACTCCCATCTTGTTGGATTGTTATATTATTTGCAGTGAAAGTCTGATCGAGGTGGATCGATTAGGAGAGAAAGTCGAAGGCCGAAGTAATCTACCGGGAAAAGTCAAAGTCAAAGTGATCTACATCAAGTTGAAATGGTCAGCCGACAAGAGGTCATGTGGAAAACGACTGAAGTCCAAATGTAGGTCGACTGGTAATCCGACCGGTAGTTGACTGTAACAAAATCCCGAGATTCGTGAGATTTGTAGCCAATGATCTGCATGGATCTGTAACTATTTTTGGGAAGTTTTCTTTAGGGTTTTTTTTGTTGTAAAGCCAATAAATAAGGCATGTTGTAATATCATAAAAGCTAATCAATAATCAATAATGATGAGATTAATCCTTTAGTAGAAGGTTGTTGGTCATGTAGATGTAAGTTGAATTGGTTGCAGGGTTGTTCTTGTGTAAAGCAAGAAGGTATGATGTCGATTGTGTCTTAGGTGTAGACCAAGGTTAGGCACGTAACCTTTTATTATGGATGAATAAGAGAATAAGAGAGTAAGATGCTCAAGGAATGTTGGTTTTCTCGTTTGGGTTTCCAGGGTAAAATCTTTGTGCACTGTGTGATTGCTTTGTCATTTAATTTCTAGCTTAAATTTGTCTTCCTCCCTTCTATTAGGTTTAGCGTGGAAATCTATTTCCTAACATGTGGTATCAGAGCTTGGTTTGACAATATTGGATATGAGATAAACCCTAGGTATAGTAAGAGTTGTAAGTCAGAGATATTTAAAGTTGTGCTTAAAAGAATGGCAAGTAGCTTGAGACTAGAGATTCAAAACCTCAATGGCCAAAATTTTGAGCTTTGGAAGCATAAAATTGAAGATCTCCTTATAAATCTAGAACAATGGGAAACATTTTGTCCAGGTACCATTCTGATAGGTATGTTAAGGGAATAATGGGAGAAACTTGAAAGAAGGGCAAGGAGTGCGATTCGACTTTGTCTTCCAGATTCATTGTCGTTGAATGTCTCATGTGAAGACTCGGCTAAGAAACTATGGGACAAGTTTGGGATCTTGTACCAGTCAAAATCCATGGTAAATAAGTTGCTCCTTAGAAATAAGTTGTATCTTCTAAGGATGAGTGATCGCAGTTTGGTAACTGAGCATTTGAATGCGTTCAATACTATAATAAGTTAGTTATCATCTGTAGATATCAAAATCACTGAGGAGGAGAAATGTATTAGCCTATTATGTTCTTTGTTGGAATCTTGGGATAGATTAGTCGTGGCTATAGGGAGTAATTCAACCACATTAGCACTAGATGATGTGGTTGCATCTCTACTATCTTGAGAAATGAGATGGCAGAACGTGGAAGGATTGACCAAAGATGCTTTAATGGTGAGGCGTAGACTGGTTGACAAAGATAAAGGCAAATTCTTCTATAGAAAGTCTAAGTCGAAGGGTAGATCTAAATCCCCAGTTCATTCAATAAGAAGATGTCACAAAACACGGTAAATTTGGGAATTATAAAAGGAACTGCAAGTCAAAGGCAATGCAAGTTGGTATGGGCTCCGACGAGAAATAGTCGACTGAGAGAAAGCCTACTCTAGATAAAGGAGGCAATGTGTATATAGCATTGACTAATACACAGTTGGATCAAGATGTTTGGTTGATCAACTCAAGAGAATCATATCATATGAAACATCATAGAGAATGGTTCTGAGGATATCAAGATATGGAGGAGGAGATGTGTTCTTGGGGGACGACTCGACAACCAAAATTGTTGGATGGGGGAGAATTTGACTTATACTGCAGGGTGGGAGGAGTAGAATCCTTCCAGGTTTGGAAAGAAACCTGATATCTATCAATAATATGAGTGATTCAAGAGTGCACACTCTATTTCAAAAGGATACATGCAAAATGGTCAGAGGTACGAAGGTCTTAATGAAAGGAGTATAGATTGGAACCATATACAGGTTGTTAGGGAATGTCGACTCGACTTGATGTAACAACATCACTGTTGTTCCTGAAGTCAACTCAACTTGACTCATCTCGGGCTGAGTCGATTCAAACCGATTTGACAAGTCTTCGTCAAGTCAACCCAACCATGTTTTGGCACAAGAGGATGGACACATTGGAGAAAAAGGACTTTGAGTTATGCATAAAAAACATATGGTCAAAGGTTTTCCTGAATGTAATTTAGAAGTCAATTTTTGTGAACATTGCATATATGGAAAACAAAATTGGGTTAGGTTCCCATCTGGAGAGACAAGGGAAAAGGGGATTCTAGAATTGGCTCATAGTGATGTGTTTGGGCCTGTAATAGTTTCTTCACTTGGTGGATCCCTGTATTATGTCTCCTTCATAGATGATTTCTCCAGAAATACATGGATATATTTCTTAAGGAAGAAGTCAGAGGTTTTTGAGAAATTCAAGGAGCTTAAATCTCTTGTAGAAAACCAGACAGATAAGAAGATCAAGGTGTTGAGAATAGACAATGGTGGTCAATTATGTGGAAAGGATTTTGAGTAGTTCTACAAGAAGTGTGGCATAGCATGCCAAAATACCACACCATATACCCCACAGAAAAATGTAGTTGCCGAAAGAATGAACAGAACATTGATGGACAAGGCAAGGAGCATGCTCTTTGGTGCTCGTCTCGTGCAATAATTATGGGCAGAGGTAGTCGATACTACAAAATATCTAGTGAATATGTCTCCTTCGTCGGTGCTAGGTGACTCGACTCCACACGAGGTATGGTTTGGAAAGAAGCCTTCACTTTCACATCTCAAAGTATTTGGCTATGATGCATTTTTGCATGCTCCCAAGGAAAAGAGGAGAAAGTTGGACAAGAAGGAAGTCAAGTGTATTTTCATGGGATACAAAAAAGGAATGAAATGATATAAGATCTGGGATCCTGCATCAAGGAAAACAAGTTATAGTCGATATGTGGTCTTCAGAGAAGTCCGAGGTAATTCTGAGTTTGAAGTGGTTCAAACAAAGAAATATTTAGAGAAGGTGAAGTTTGAAATGAGGAACGAAGAAGATGATTCAGATGAGTCAACTGAATCAGATGAAGAGTTGAAACAACCAATCTTGGTTGTAAGGAGGTCTAAACGAGTAACAAAAATAGTTGAAAGGTACATTCCACCTAATTTTCATTATGCATTTGTCTTAACTGCCACTGACAAGGAGCCCAAGTCGAGAAACTCAAAGATTGATTGGTAGCGAAAGGATATTCCCAAGTTGAAGGAGTCGACTTCGATGATATTTTTTCTCTTGTTGCAAAATTAACTTCCATTAAAGTACTAATGTATCTAGCTACAACATTTTATCTTGAAATAGAGAAAATGGATGTGAAGACAATGTTCCTACATGGGGACCTGGAAGAAGAAATCCATGTGAAACAACCTGAAGGATTTGCAGTAAAGGGAAAGAAAGATCTAGTTTGCAAACTAAAAAGGTCCCTTTATGGTCTAAAGCAATTGCCAAGGATGTGGTACCAAAATTTTGACATAAACATCCTGAGTTTGGGATTTGTGAGAAGCAAAGTTGATCACGGTATATATTCCAAGGAAGAAGGTGGGAATTTCATATATGTAGCATTGTATGTCGATGACATGTTGTTGATCGAAAACAACATGGATGCGATAAAGGAGGTGAAGAAGCAGTTATCCTCCAAGTTCGACATGACAGATATCAATGCAGCGAAATTCATTCTAGGAATAGAGATAAAGAGAGATTGCGAAGTTAGAAATATTTGGTTGAACCAAAGAAAATACATTGAAACAATATTGAAGTGTTTCAACAATGGGATTGCAAAGCTGTAAAGGTGCCAATTGTTATGGGAGAAAGGCTAATTGTTGAACAGTGTCTAAAGACACAGGAAGAAATAGAGGACATGGCACATGTTCCCTATGCAAGTGTTGTTGGTAGTCTAATGTATGAAATGGTCTGCACTTGACCCGACATTTCCCATGCAGTGGAAATGTTGAGAAGATACATTTCAACACTTGAAAAAGAGCATTGGACAGTTGTCAAGAGAGTATTCAGGTATTTGTGTGGCACAAAATATTATGCTATATGCTACCAAGGGAAACCTAGAGGTGGCAGTGAAGTAGATGTACATGGATTTATCGATGTCGATTGGAATGGAGATATGGATCGACGAAGGTCAACTAGTGGATATGTGTTCAAAATGGTTGGTGGAGAAATTCATTGGATGAGCAAGCGATAGGTAGTCGTAGCCTTGTCAACAACAAAAGTTGAATACATGGTAGCCACTAGTGGAAGTAAAGAAGAAATATGGTTGCAATGGTTGTGTTCATGGATCGGGTTTGAGAAGAGAGATATGAATATAAATTGCAACAATCAAAACACAATATTCCTGGAAAAGAACACAACTTATCATTCAAATACTAAGCATATTTATGTACAATACCATTTTGTAATAGACATGGTGGAAAGTAACAAGGTGCTACTGGAGAAATTAAACACATTGGAAAGAATAACAGACTCTTTGACCAAGTCTGTGAGTGTTGTGAAGCTATCTTGGTGTAGAGAGGAAATGGGAATTGTTTCCCTGGGTATGTAAAAAAAAAATCAGGAAACTCTCGGTTCAGTAAAGAATAAAACAAGTGGGAGAATGTTGGGTTGCTATATTCTTTGCAGTGAAATTCTAGTCAAGGTGGACCTACTTGGAGAGAAAGTCGAAGGTTGAAGTGATTGATTGTGAAAAGTTGGATTCGAAGTGATAAACAACAAGTTGAAGTGGTCAACTGACAAGAGTTTGTTATAGGTCATGTGGCAATCGACTAAATTCTGAATGTAAGTTGATTGATAGTCGATTGTAATAGAATCCTAAGATTCACAGGATTTGTAGCCAATGATCTTTGTGAATCTGTAACCGTTTTTGGGAACCTTTATTTAGGGTTTTTCCTATTGTAAATTCTATAAATAAGGCATGTTGTAATACTGTAAAAGCTAATATCTAACCAATAATCATGATATTAATCCTTTAGCAGAAGGTTTTTGGTCATGTAGATGTAAGTCAAATTGGCTACAGGGTTGTTCTTGTGTAAAGCAAGAAGGTATGATGTTGATTGTGTCTTAGGTGTAGATCAATGTTAGACATGTAACCTTTTATTTTGAATGAATAAGACAACAAGAGGGAAATATGCTCAAGGAACGCTCGGTTTCCTGTTTGGGTTTCCAAGGTAAAATCTCTGTGTACTGTGTGATTGCTTTGTCATTTAATTTCTAGATTAAATATGACTTCCTCACTTCTATTAGATTTAGCATGGAATTTTATTTCCTATTACACCCCCACCCGCATATGGTTTTCAAGAGATATTTCTCCACATTCATTATGTTT
>JASDQU010012531.1:296410-317462 GCA_032191745.1 Picea mariana
ACATCAGTCCCATATACAAGTTCGAAATGAGACATACCTAGGGACTTGAGATTTGAGTCCCAGGCTTTCTTGTTGTCCTCTAACAGTCTTTTGATGATCTTTATTAGGCTTTTGTTAGAGGACTATTCCAGTCCATTGCCTAGGGGATAGTAGGGGGTAGAGTGAATCAATGCAAATCCGAACTACTCACAAAACTTGATCAATGGTTCGGCCTTGAAGGATGCAACATTATTAGTGACAATTCTATTCGGACAACCAAACGTTTCCATAATATCTTCAAGAAAACCAATGGTCACTTTGTGAGAAGCACTCCTTGTGGGGATAACTTCTATCCACTTGGTGAAATAATCTATTGTAGTTAAAATTCATTTGTGTTGACCACTTGAAGCAGGATGAATTTCCCCAATCAAGTCTATGCCCACTGCTAAAAGGGTCTTGAAGCTAGTACCGGCTTCAATGGTAGGGACTTGATTTGTTGCTTCCCAGGGAATTTCTAAAATTTAATAAAGGCCCTGATTTTTTCACAGACATCAGTGAATAGAGTAGGCCAGTAGTACCCATCCCTGATAATTTTGTAGGCAATCGTTTTCCATAAGTTATTTCCCCCACATAGGCTACTATGGAAATCCAACATGATTTTTTGGGCCTCTGGTGGGTCTAAACATCTCAGAAGCACTCCCAGAGGGTCTTTCCAATACAAAACCTTCTCAATAAGGCAGTATTTAATTACTTTGATTTTAAGACCTCTTGTCTTGCTTTTTCCCATATCGTCAGGAGGCCTTAACTCTCGCAAAAAATATATAATATCTTTATACCAGGCACATCCTACCAACAGAGGGTTGTCCTGAGGGTTGTTATGAGGCAACTCAACTCGTTGATCTCTTGAGAAAGCATTGATGAAGTTAACCCCCAAAGCTTTACAATTGGATTCATCCAACAGCTTAGCTAAACCTTGACCTTTAACTAGTTTGGTGGGTTTTATTTCCAGATCAAATTCAAGGATTTTGGAAATCCACTTGTTCCTTCGTCCATCTATGTCGGGATGGATGAGAATGTCCTTCACAGAAGGTTAAGGGACATATGCAATGATCTTCGAATGCAAAACATAGACTCTAAAAGATTTGAGAGATTTATCCAAGGCATGGGCCTGCTTCTCCATGATGTTGTATCTAACCTCTACATCCCTCAATGCTCTGCTGAAAAAAGAAATAGGTTGCTCCAGCCATTCGGCATTTTTCTGCAATAAAACAGTTGCCACTGTATCAAAAGAAGCGAAAGAAAAAATCAGAAAACCCTTGGAGTAATCAGGATTGATCAGCACATGTGCCTAATTCAATGCCTTTTTTATTTGGTTGAAAGATTCTCTGGGATCAGCAGTCCATTTTACTTCATTCCCTTTTCAGAGCATGGCGGTGAGATGCTTCACCAATTCAGCAAAATTTGAAACAAACCTTCTCAGAAAATTAATTTTTCCTAGGAAAGACTGAACCTCCTTCTTTGACCTAGGAAGTGACAAGGTTTGATTAGCTTCCACCATGCTTGGATCGATCCTGACCCCCTTGGCTGATACAATGTGTCCCAACAATTTTCCTTCCTGCATAGCAAATAAAGACTTCTTGGGATTTAGGGAGAGACCAAACTTTCTGCATTTTGAGAAGACCTTTCTCAGATGTTGACAATGTTCCTTATCATATTTGGAGAAGACTATTATGTCATCCAGATAGATGACCACAAATTTATCTCTTTCTTCAATTAATGTGATGTCCATGGCTCGCTAGAAGGTAGCTCCTGCGTTTTCCAATCCAAAGGGAATTTTGGCATACATGAATGTGCCCCAAGGAGTAGTGAAGGTTGTCTTTTCTATGTCTTTAGGCGAGACAGAGATCTAATTGTAGCCAAAAAAGACATCAATCATGGAGATTTTGGATGCACATGTCACCCTCTGCAACATGTGTTCCATCTTTGGCAAAGGGTAATTTTCCTTCTTTGAGATTCTGTTCAGATTTTTGAAATCGACACAGAGTCTGATCTCTCCACTCTTTTTCCTCACCAGGACTAGGTTGGCCAGCCATTCAGAATATCTCAAAGGGACAATGATTTGGTCATCCAACATCTTCTTTACCTCCCTTTCCATAATAGGCAGCAGCATAGGATTTATTTGTCTTAATTTCTGCCTAAACGGTTTGGCCTCCTCTCTCAATGGGATATTATGCTCTATGACACCTGTGTCGTATGTCCTAAGGTCTTCATAGGTCTAGGAAAACACATAAGAAAATTCCCTTAATAGCTCACTATACTTGGCTCTCTGCTCCCTTGATAGGTCACTTGACAACTTGACAAATTTCGGATTCCTCTCTGTGCCAATATTTCACTCAGCCATGTCAGCATCATCATTTGAGACTCTACCCTTTAATGCCACATCATTTTTGTCGAATAACCTTTCCAGAGGGACTAGTCCTTTGGGAATGTGGTTTCTAGGCAGCTGAACAATATGGTGATTAGCAATTTTATTTATAAATACATCAGCATGAGGGTCACCTTCAAGATCATGATCCTGATCGATGTGTAATGCAGAGAACTCGTCAACCAAATCAAGAAATATTTTGATTTCAAGATCATCATCGAACACCTTCCAATGCTTGATATTATCAGGTACAGAGGGCCTATATCTAATCTCAACATCATACCTGATCTTAGGTGGTAGTGGGACCCTGAACTGGATCGCTAAGACGGCCAAAGAATCAGCCATAGTATTTTCCTTCCTTGGAAAGAATGAAATGTTGAAGGCTGAGAATAAATTGTCCACTAGATCCCACACTTCATTTATGTATGATCTCAGTCGAGGGTGTTTGGCCTGAAAAATATGTTTGATCTGCTGGACAATCAACTTAGCATCTCCAAATAGTGTTATTTCTTCAATCCCCATGTCTTTCGCATCCCTTAAACCCAAAACAAGAGTTGCATACTCTGCCACATTGTTGGTAGCTTAAAATTCTAGTTTATAGGACAAAGGTATGGCTTTTTTACAAGGTGACACAAAAACTACTCTGGCACCAGCGCCTTCCCTAGAAGAGGCTTCGTCAAAGAACATCTTCCACATAAAAGTAGTTGGAGGAGGTATTTCACAAAATGAAATGGGTTTCTTTCTGATTTCAAGAGGAGCTTCAAGAGTATCAGTGAGTTGTAACAAACTAGCTCTCAAATTAGTGTCGAGTGCAAATATAGAATGATTGGTGGGGTCTACTTTATCACTAATAATGTAGGCCAACTGGGCTTCTCTGTACAGTCTCCTATGCTCCCCTATGAACACTGGAATGGTAGCATTTGTGAGGTACATCTGCAAGGTTCGCCCAAGTCTTTTTATCCAAGATCTTGACAAGAGCATGCCAAACTTGGGGGGAACATCAACCACCATGATATCCATGACCACACTCTTCATGGGCAACGGAAACAAGGTCACGACCAGATCTTTGACGACCCCAAGACATTGCACTCTCCTTGAATTGAAAGAATACAAATCATGATAAGCCTTGGTGATTTCCAACACGAGTTCTTCCATGACAGTTTTGGGCATAAGATTATGAGATGCCCCTGAATCCATCAAACAGTTATGCAACACCTTATCATGTATGTTCAATGATGTATAGAAGGGAGGGGATGAATCATATCTATCTTCTACCATATGACCTAAGATGACTGTTGGCTTTTCATCTTGAATATTTACTGAATATGCAGAATGGCAAGATGGCTCAGACTGAAACAACTTAGAGATGGCCCTTTTGAAATCTTCATGCTTGACTAGCTCTGAAAGGGGCACAGGGATTCTGATCTTTTGAATTTCATTCTCAAAGTTGAAGGAGGAAAGGGGATTCATAACTTCTCTCACTTATGGGACAGGGTCTTTGGGTATAGGTGAGGGGTTCTGAGATTTGTTTTCTTTGTTGTTGTTTACTGCATCTTCAGTAGGCTTCTCGACTCTGGAAGGAAGATCAAGGATGGCAGACATCCCTTCCTTCTTCTTAGACCTGAGATTGTATTTATTGGGACTAATGTTAACCTTCACACCCTTACTTAACTCATTTATTTGACTATTCATGAGGGATTCCTCATATGCAGATTGAGTCAAATGGGGAAATGGAGAGGTGTCTCCAAGACAATGGATTTCGGGATCAAACTCTTCTTCCTCCCTCTCTTCATTAGCAACAAGATTATTTTGGAGAGGGGTTTGGATTTTCTGAACATCCCTCTCTCTGTTTCTGGGCTCTCTCGAGATTATTTGAGGGGCATTGTTTGGTCTTCTGAAGTTGGCTCTGTTATCAGCATTTTGGACATTCTTATAACCTTTCTTCCCTTCAAGTTTCATCTTCTCCATTTTTGCAGACAGGGACTTCACCATATTGGTCAATTAATCCACTTGAGGGTGGGATGTAGAAGAACCATAGGTTGAGGCCTCATCTCTCCCTCTTCCTCTACTTCTGTCATCTTTATTTCTAAGTCTGTCAACTGCTAATACATTGGATTCTACTTCTAGGGTTGTATCTTTCATATGAGCCAAGGAAGTATCTCTTCTTTTTCTCAACAGGAGGCAGAAATTGGGGTCAAAATAACTAGCATAAGTAATTTTGGCAGAGGCTTCTATAGGCTTTATCTCAGCAGGGATCTTATTGTACATCTTGTTGAATATTTTGGAGAAGTCATAGACAAATTCTCTCTCCTCTTTCTTAAGAACCCCAAACTCTGTAATATAGTACATAAAGTCTTTTTTATCCCCCCATTGTCTCCATAAAACATCATCCAAAGCTTCAATCCCAACAATGGATCCAGGGATCAATCCCCTAAACCATTTCCTAACCTCACCATCAAGTCTCTGGACAAAGACTCTCATCCACACATCTTCGTTTTCAATATTAAGATTGTCTGCGTAATTGTAGAAGGAAGCAAGGTGTTCTTCAACAGTTATGCCTTCTTCCCCAGTGAATTTGGGCATGTATTTCAGAGAGTCTCCAGCAGGGAGAGCATTCATGGGTTGAGGTAGGACCAGAGGAGCATATCTCGTAGCCACTATGGCATCCATTTTGTTTCTAGGGGGATTGGCACATGCCATAGGGATGATAGGTGGAGTTGAACCAGGAGGGGATGGAGCTCGAACAGGGGAGACTGGAACTGAGATCCCAAGAGGAAAAGGAAACAGCAGAGGATTTAAGGGAAGGGTTACAGGGCAGGAGGGAACAGAGTTTTCTCTCTTTGTAACAGCAGCAACCTTAATAGGGGGAGGAGTGAAAAAACCTAGAGTAGGAAGATCCTCTGAGGTATGGGGTCTAGACAAAGGTAAAAACTCAAGGGAAATAGGAGTGACAAATATTTCTCCTTCCAATCCACAACCAGGAGGAGAAAACTCAACAGGAACACTCCCAAAATTTAAACTCTGGGAAACTCCAACATACGGTATAATAGGAAAACGAGAAGCAGATACCGGAGTTTCTACAAGAGGATAATGAGAATCATCATAAATACATGGTTCAGCAGTAGAACTACTTTCTCAAAGGGCCCTTCCCTTTCTGATAATTTTCTCTGGGTCAGCTTCAGGTGTTGCTAGAGGCAGCTGTGGAGTAGACCTCATGTGTTTGCCTCTAGAAGCCACAGCTGAAACAGTGGGGTCACCAGTGGATTCACCACAATGGAGTCGCCAGGTGCACAATTGCAATCTTCGATGTACTAAGTCCTAATGCACCTTCAGAACTAGTAAGCTTTGTCGTTCAATCCCAGGGAAAATCTTCAATTCGTCCCCGGCAACGGTGCCAGAAATATTAGCACCAGAAGTCACCTATGGATTGCAGTAGAGGTAAGCCCAATACCCATCAGTTTTATGTCACAGGTTCATTATATGAGAGTCAATGGGCGCAGTCTCAAGAAAATATCGTCTTAACTCAGAAAAATTGGACTAATATGCACAAGCAGGTGAGGTCTTGGTTTAATTTCTTTCATTTCCTTTGAGACTTGGATTCGAGAAGATCTTGTGTCTAAGTTTTTCCTCCCAGGCTGCTGGAAGACCTGATGTCTTCGACAGACCTCTACATTTTCTCACCAAAGTCTTCCTCCTACTCACCTTTACCACAACCTACTGAATGAAATTAAACCAAGACCTCACCTGCTTGTGCATATCAGTCCAGTTTTTCTGAGTTAAGACGATATTTTCTTGAGACTACGCCCATTAACTCTCGTATAACCAACCTATGACATAAAACTGATGGGTACTGAGCTTACCTCTGCCGCAATCCAGAGGTGACTTCTGGTGCTAACACTATCCAAAATGGATGCTAAAGGATAATCAATGGCCTATGTATTGTGCACCATATAACTAATAATATTTTTAGAATCTCCTATGACATAGAGAGATTGCACACCCATTCCCTTGGCTACTTGGAGACCTTGCAACATAACGTAGGATTCTTCCCTATTGTTGATAACAATGCCAAGACCCCAAGCAAAATAAGTTCTCGATGTCCCTCCAAGATCCATGATGATCCCCCACACCTACCACCCCAACTAAACTTGTAGAGATTATTGAGATGTTTTTTTTTTCTCGTCTCCTACACATAAAAACAAACAATAGATAGTGATAAATAGTTTTTTAATTAAAAAGAATATCATTCCTCTCGACCAATTAAATTTTAATAAGAAGAATATCATTACACTCATCGAACCAACCAATCAATTTCTTAATAATTAAGTTAAGAATATGAAAAATTAAAAATCTTTAAAACTAAAGCTTCACCACGGGACATATAATAATGTTGAGGGCTAAACAAACTTTAATTCATCAAAATTAATACCATATCAAAGTGGATGGGGAGTTAGAAGTGGACATAGAAGAATAATGCTCAACTTCCCCAAAAAAAAAGAAATGTATGGAGTGGGCATAGAATAATGCTCGGCCAAACTTTAATCGTATAAAAGTGGATCCACAAGTTAGAAGTTGATATGGAAGAGTAAGTGCAAGCAAACATAAATTCATAAAAAATCATAACAAGTGCAAGCAAACTTAAAGTCATAAAAAATCATAACACATAAAAGTGGATCTCATCACTTTTCCTTCACAATTTAACTTTTCCTTCCTTGAAGTTAAGTAAATTTCAGTGTTTCAAAATGATACTCTTTGATTATGTTAAAAAATAAAATATTCTATACAATTTAAATTAATTTAAAAATATTCGATACAACTAAAATTAATTTATATTTTGTCTTTTGATTATGTTTTAGTGAATGTTAACTCTCATTATGTTTTAGTGATCATTATTTTCAAATATTTTAATTAGTGAAGTAAAATATTTTTTTATTATTATAAAATTTATAATAAAGTATTTTTATTTTGTGATTTTTTTTGTTAATATGAAATCGTATTAATTAATTTAATATTAAGATTTTAAAAAATTTCTTTATCTTTCTTTTCTTAATTTTTATATTGTTTAAATGTTTTATTTTTAATTTTATTTTTTTTCTTAATTTTTATATTGTTTAAATGTTTTATTTTTAATTTTATTTGTTTTTAAAGAAGTTTTAAAAAACGTTAAGAGATATTTTTCCACATTCATCATGTTTTACATAATATCTCCTCCCACTCTCATCTTGTTGGATTGTTATATTATTTGCAGTGAAAGTCTAATCGAGGTGGATCGACTAGGAGAGAAAGTCAAAGGCCGAAGTGATCTATCGGGAAAAGTCAAAGTTGAAGTGATCTACATCAAGTTGAAATGGTCAGCCGACAAGAGGTCGTGTGGAAAATGACTGAAGTCCAAATGTAGTTCGACTGGTAATCCGACCGGTAGTCGACTGTAACAAAATCCCGAGATTCGTGAGATTTGTAGCCAATGATCTGCATGGATCTGTAACTATTTTTGGGAAGTTTTCTTTAGGGTTTTTCCTGTTGTAAAGCCAATAAATAAGGCATGTTGTAATATCATAAAAGATAATCAATAATCAATAATGATGAGATTAATCCTTTAGTAGAAGGTTGTTGGTCATGTAGATATAAGTTGAATTGGTTGCAAGGTTGTTCTTGTGTAAAGCAAGAAGGTATGATGTCGATTGTGTCTTAGGTGTAGACCAAGGTTAGGCACGTAACCTTTTATTATGGATGAATAAGAGAATAAGAGAGTAAGATGCTCAAGGAATGTTGGTTTTCTCGTTTGGGTTTCCAGGGTAAAATCTTTGTGCACTGTGTGATTGCTTTGTCATTTAATTTCTAGCTTAAATTTGTCTTCCTCCCTTCTATTAGGTTTAGCATGGAAATCTATTTCCTAACATGTGGTATCAGAGCTTGGTTTGACAATATTGGATATGAGATAAAACCTAGGTATAGTAAGAGTTGTAAGTCAGAGATATTTAAAGTTGTGCTTAAAAGAATGGCAAGTAGCTTGAGACTAGAGATTCAAAACTTCAATGGCCAAAATTTTGAGCTTTGGAAGCATAAAATTGAAGATCTCCTTATAAATCGAGAACAATGGGAAACATTTTGTCTAGGTACCATTCTGATAGGTATGTTAAGAGAATAATGGGAGAAACTTGAAAGAAGGGTAAGGAGTGTGATTCGACTTTGTCTTCTAGATTCGTTGTCGTTGAATGTCTCATGTGAAGACTCAGCTAAGAAACTATGGGACAAGTTTGGGATCTTGTACCAGTCAAAATCCATGGTAAATAAGTTGTTCCTTAGAAATAAGTTGTATCTTCTAAGGATGAGTGATCGCAGTTTGGTAACTGAGCATTTGAATGCGTTCAATACTATAATAAGTCAGTTATCATCTGTAGATATCAAAATCACTAAGGAGGAGAAATGTATTAGCCTATTATGTTCTTTGCTCGAATCTTGGGATAGATTAGTCATGGCTATAGGGAGTAATTCAACCACATTAGCACTAGATGACGTGGTTGCATCTCTACTATCTGGAGAAATGAGATGGAAGAACATGGAAGGATCGACCAAAGATACTTTAATGGTGAGGCATAGACCGGTTGACAAAGATAAAGGCAAATTCTTCTGTAGAAAGTCTAAGTCGAAGGGTATATCTTAATCCCCAGTTCATTCAATAAGAAGATGTCACAAAACAAGGTAAAGTTGGGAATTATAAAAGGAACTGCAAGTCAAAGGCAATGCAAGTTGGTATGGGCTCCGACGAGAAATAGTCGACTGAGAGAAAGCCTACTCTAGATAAAGGAGGCAATGTGTATATAGCATTGACTAATACACAGTTGGATAAAGATGTTTCATTGATCGACTCAAGAGCATCATATCATATGAAACATCATAGAGAATGGTTCTCAAAGATATCAAATATATGGAGGAGGAGATGTGTTCTTAGGGGACGACTCGACAACCAAAATTGTTGGATGGGGAAGAATTTGACTT
Source organism: Picea mariana (assembly GCA_032191745.1). Lineage (NCBI taxonomy): Eukaryota > Viridiplantae > Streptophyta > Pinopsida > Pinales > Pinaceae > Picea > Picea mariana. Next base: position 305,814 of record JASDQU010012531.1, read on the forward strand.
ATACTGCAGGGTGGGAGGAGTAGAATCCTTCTAGGTTTGGAAAGAAACCTGATATATATCAATAATATGAGTGATTCAAGAGTGCACACTCTATTTCAAAAGGATACATGCAAAATGGTCAGAGGTACGAAGGTCCTAATGAAAGGAGTGTAGATTGGAACCATATGCAGGTTGTTAAGGAATGTCAACTCAACTTGATGTAACAACATCACTGTTGTTCCTAAAGTCAACTCAACTCGACTCATCTCGGTCTGAGTCGATTCAAACCGATTTGACAAGTCTTCGTCAAGTCAACCCGACCATGTTTTGGCACAAGAGGATGGACACATTGGAGAAAAAGGACTTTGAGTTATGCATAAAAAACATATGGTCAAAGGTTTTCCTGAATGTAATTTAGAAGTCAATTTGTGTGAACATTGCATATATGGAAAACAAAATTGGGTTAGGTTCCCATCTGGAGCGACAAGGGAAAAGGGGATTCTAGAATTGACTCATAGTGATGTGTTTGGGCCTGTAATAGTTTCTTCACTTGGTGGATCCCTGTATTATGTCTCCTTCATAGATGATTTCTCCAGAAATACATGGATATATTTCTTGAGGAAGAAGTCAGAGGTTTTTGAGAAATTCAAGGAGCTTAAATCTCTTGTAGAAAACCAGACAGATAAGAAGATCAAGGTGTTGAGAATATACAATGGTGGTCAATTATGTGGAAAGGATTTTGAGTATTTCTATAAGAAGTGTGGCATAGCATGCCAAAATACCACACCATATACCCTACAGAAAAATGCAGTTGTCGAAAGAATGAACAGAACATTGATGGACAAGGCAAGGAGCATGCTCTTTGGTGCTCGGCTCGTGCAAGAATTATGGGCAGAGGTAGTCGATACTACAAAATATCTAGTGAATATGTCTCCTTCTCCGGTGCTAGTTGACTCGACTCCACGCAAGGTATGGTTTGGAAAGAAGCCTTCACTTCCACATCTCAAAGTATTTGGTTGTGATGCATTTTTGCATGTTCCCAAGGAAAAGAGGAGAAAGTTGGAGAAGAAGGAAGTCAAGTGTATTTTCATTGGATACAAAAAAGGAATGAAATGATATAAGATCTGGGATCCTGCATCAAGGAAAACAATTTACAGTCGATATATGGTCTTCAGAGAATTCTGAGGTAATTCTGAGTTTGAAGTGGTTCAAACAAAGAAATATTTAGAGAAGGTGAAGTTTGAAATGAGGAACGAAGAAGATGATTCAGATGAGTCAACTGAATCAGATGAAGAGTTGAAACAACCAATATTGGTTGTAAGGAGGTATAAACGAGTAACAAAAATAGTTGAAAGGTACATTCCACCTAATTTTTATTATGCATTTGTCTTAGCTGCCACTGACAAGGAGCCCAAGTTGAGAAATTCAAAGATTGATTGGTAGCGAAAGGATATTCCCAAGTTGAAGGAGTCGACTTCGATGATATTTTTTCTCTTGTTGCAAAATTAACTTCCATTAAATTACTAATGTATCTAGCTACAACATTTGATCTTGAAATAGAGAAAATGGATGTGAAGACAATGTTCCTGCATGGGGACCTGGAAGAAGAAATCTATGTGAAACAACCTGAAGGATTTGCAGTAAAGGGAAAGAAAGATCTAGTTTGCAAACTAAAAAGGTCCCTTTATGTTCTAAAGCAATCGCCAAGGATGTGGTACCAAAATTTTGACATAAACATCCTGAGTTTGGGATTTGTGACAAGCAAAGTTGATCACGATATATATTCCAAGGAAGAAGGTGGGAATTTCATATATGTAGCATTGTATGTCAATGACATGTTGTTGATCGAAAACAACATGGATGTGATAAAGGAGGTGAAGAAGCAGTTACCCTCCAAGTTCGACATGAAAGATATCAATGCAGCGAAATTCATTCTAGGAATAGAGATAAAGAGAGATCGCGAAGTTAGAAATATTTGGTTGAACCAAAGAAAATACATTGAAACACTATTGAAGTGTTTCAACAATGGGATTGCAAAGCTGTAAAGGTGCCAATCCTTGTGGGAGAAAGGCTAATTGTTGAATAGTGTCTAAAGACACGGGAAGAAATAGAGGACATGGCACATGTTCCCTATGCAAGTGTTGTTCGTAGTCTAATGTATGAAATGGTCTGCACTTGACCAGACATTTCCCATGCAGTGGAAATGTTGAGAAGATACATTTCAAAACTTGGAAAAAAGCATTGGATAGTTGTCAAAAGAGTATTCATGTATTTGTGTGGCACAAAATATTATGCTATATGCTACCAAGGGAAACCTAGAGGTGGCAGTGAAGTAGATGTACATGGATTTATCGATGTCGATTGGAATGGAAATATGGATCGACGAAGGTCAACTAGTGGATATGTGTTCAAGATGGTTGGTGGAGAAATTCATTGGATGAGCAAGCGATAGGTAGTCGTAGCCTTGTCAACAACAAAAGTTGAATACATGGTAGCCACTAGTGGAAGTAAAGAAGAAATATGGTTGCAATGGTTGTGTTCATGGATCGGTTTTGAGAAGAGAGATATGAATATAAATTGCAACAATCAAAACACAATATTCCTGGAAAAGAACACAACTTATCATTCAAATACTAAGCATATTTATGTACAATACCATTTTGTAACAGGCATGGTGGAAAGTAACAAGGTGCTACTGGAGAAAGTAGACACATTGGAAAGAATAACAGACTCTTTGACCAAGTCTGTGAGTGTTGTGAAGATATCTTGGTGTAGAGAGGAAATGGGAATTGTTTCCCTGGGTATGTAAAAAAAAATCAGGAAACTCTCGATTCAATAAAGAATAAAACAAGTGGGAGAATTTTGGGTTGTTATATTCTTTGCAGTGAAATTCTAGTCAAGGTGGATCTACTTGGAGAGAAAGTCGAAGGTTGAAGTGATCGATTGTGAAAAGTCGAATTCGAAGTGATAAACAACAAGTTGAAGTGGTCAACTGACAAGATTTTGTTATAGGTCGTGTGGAAATCGACTGAATTCTGAATGTAAGTTGATCGGTAGTCGACTGGTAAATCAACTAGTAGTCGATTGTAATAGAATCCTAAGATTCATAGGATTTGTAGCCAATGATCTTTGTGAATCTGTAACCATTTTTGGGCACCTTTATTTAGGGTTTTTCCTATTGTAAATCATGTAAATAAGGCATGTTGTAATACTGTAAAACCTAATATCTAACCAATAATCATGATATTAATCCTTTAGCAGAAGGTTGTTGGTCATGTAGATGTGAGTCAAATTGGCTACAGGGTTGTTCTTGTGTAAAGCAAGAAGGTATGATGTTGATTGTGTCTTATGTGTAGATCAATGTTAGACATGTAACCTTTTATTTTGAATGAATAAGACAACAAGAGGGAAATATGCTCAAGGAACGTTCGGTTTCCTGTTTGGGTTTCCAAGGTAAAATCTCTGTGTACTGTGTGATTGCTTTGTCATTTAATTTCTAGATTAAATCTGACTTCCTCACTTCTATTAGATTTAGCATGGAATTTTATTTCCTAATACACCCCCACCCACATATGGTTTTCAAGAGATATTTCTCCACATTCATTATGTTTTGCATAATATCTCCCCCCACTCCCACCCGCACCCTCACCCTCATGTGGTATCTTTAATAACCCTAGTGTGTCTTTTCTAGAATTTCCAACTTGAAATTTATTGACACATAATTAACCAAATACTAATTAACATTGATGATAACCCATTAACATAATCCATTACACTTATTTAAATACTTTATTTACTATAAAATAATGAACAATATAATATTTTGTATTTAATAATTTGAAATTGTTTTTATGATTTTATTTATTTTTTCCTTTATTTATTTATACTCCCAGTAATCGGTTCAGAAGCCTAGTCCAAAAAGAGATGTAAGGGGGAAATAGAAAGCTAGGAAGGTAGAGGCCTCCAAAAGAAAATAATCCCATAAATGGATAAAGGTGGAAAGTGTAGATAAAGATGTTGATGCCACCTTAATTAAGATGGGAACTCCATAAAGTATCCCTTGAAAATCAAATAAAATACCCTAGCTTCAGGGAAGAGTGGAAAAATATCTAGGATGGAAAGAACCAAATCTCAAACAACCCCCTAGAGGATTAAACCTATATCCTCCATATACTTGGATGACATTCCTAGCCCTAATAAGATCCCATCAAGGGAACAAGAGGAAGAGAATGCATCAACACCACCTACTGTAACATACCCATCCACCCATAGGCTTGGCATGCTACTTCAAATTTAACACTTCAAACTGATTTCGAATTTCTGATGACATTTAATTAAGAAAGAAGAATGACAAACTCACATGCAATCATCAAGATTCACACTACATCATAAAAGAAATGAATTTAATTTCATGCACAACAATAACCAGAAATCACTCATATTCTAAAATATGAATCTCAGAGATAATAATTAATACACAGCGGAAATAAATATATCAACAAGGAAACCATGACAGAGAGCACTTATCTTTAACAAAATAATTCACCAACTAGTTGCAAACCAAGGACGTTCCACCCAACCATAGGCATTGGTGTTCCAAGTCTCAACAATAATGTCACCCCCGAGCCAGGGCTATGAATCCAAAAGGATGGTTCCAGGGTGTCACTCAACTCCCCAAACTNACACATAATTAACCAAATACTAATTAACATTGATGATAACCCATTAACATAATCCATTACACTTATTTAAATACTTTATTTACTATAAAATAATAAACAATATAATATTTTGTATTTAATAATTTGAAATTGTTTTTATGATTTTATTTATTTTTTCCTTTATTTATTTATACTCCCAGTAATCGGTTTAGAAGCCTAGTCCAAAAAGAGATGTAAGGGGGAAATAGAAAGCTAGTAAGGTAGAGGCCTCCAAAAGAAAATAATCCCATAAATGGATAAAGGTGGAAAGTGTAGATAAAGATGTTGATGCCACCTTAATTAAGATGGGGCTCCAGAAAGTATCCCTTTGAAAATCAAATAAAATACCCTAGCTTCAGGGAAGAGTGGAAAAATATCTAGGATGGAAAGAACCAAATCTCAAACAACCCCCTAGAGGATTACACCTATATCCTCCATATACTTGGATGACATTCCTAGCCCTAATAAGATCCCATAAAGGGCACAAGAGGAAGAGAATGCATCAACACCACCTACTGGAACATACCCATCCACCCATAGGCTTGGCATGCTACTTCAAATTTAACACTTCAAACTAATTTCGAATTTCTGATGGCATTTAATTAATAAAGAAGAATGACAGACTCACATGCAATCATCAAGATTCACACTACATCATAAAAGAAATGAATTTAATTTCATGCACAACAATAACCAGAAATCACTCATATTCTAAAATATGAATCTCAGAGATAATAATTAATACACAGCGGAAACAAATATATCAACAAGGAAACCATGACAGAGAGCAGTTATCTTTAACAAAATAATTCACCAACTAGTTGCAAACCAAGGACGTTCCACCAAACCATAGGCATTGGTGTTCCAAGTCTCAACAATAATGTCACCCCCGAGCCAGGGCTATGAATCCAAAAGGATGGTTCCAGGGTGTCACTCAACTCCCCAAACTAGTCAGCACTCAAGCTCTCACAGGTTTCTCAATACACAGTAATCCAAAGTACACCAACTCTCTTCTCTTCGGCCTACACAACCCAAGATAATGAACCCCCTTCTCTGTCATGCAGCCCCTTGGGCGATCCACCTCCTTCCAAGGCTCCAGTACATCTAGTCAAGAATCTCCATGTTGGGACTCTCAAGACTCATAGTTGTGAATAAAATCTAGTACATGCCAATGCATCTCAAGCATGCAAACACAATTTCATGGTTGGAATACACCAGTCATTACTACATCCAACAAAAAAGGGCTTCTTCCTCAGTAATTATCCCCCCCATGTCCCCATCCAAGAACAAGAATGAATGAGGAGTGATAATTGAGCAACAATGAATGAAAGATTGAAAGTGTGAGTGCAGAATAAACCCCAAACAACCCACAAGATGGGTTTATATATTTACTTGGAAATCAAGAACCACATGGTATTCCCCCAAGAATCTCATGTAACCACTTCTCTCCATTAAATAAATTATGGGTAAATACAATATAACAAATTGCTTAGTCGCTTAAGCCCCCTCTCTCATGGAATCATACCCCCCTATATTGTCCTTGTCCGTCTAGCAGCCAACGATGTATTTTATTATTAATAATGATCAAAACATTACATTGCATAAGCACGTTGGCCTCTTATAATTATTTGGGCACTCCACCCTTTCATAAATTAATAGCATACATTATTTAATATGGGGAATCAAAACTAGTGTATTACATTCTCCTCCCCCTTATTTTAGCATTGTCCTTAGTGCATATACAAAACATAAATCAAAATTTCAAAATTTATTCAAAAAGTTGTGGATACTTTACCCCCATGGCATCTTCATGCTCCCAATTAGAATCTTTAGGACCGTAGCAGGTCCACTGAACTTTTACGAGTTCTATGGCTCAATTCCAGAGCATTTTGACATTTTTGTCCAATATGCACATTGGTTGGACCTGAAAGTCTCCTTCTGGCTCCACCTAAATCAAATGGCAATCAATAACATGGTTAGGATCATGTACATAATTCTTCAACAAAGAGACATGAAATACATTATGCACATTCATGGAAGAAGGCAATGCACACATGTATGCAACTGGCCCTATTTTGTCCAATATCTCAAATGGACTACAGAATATGGTTGCTAGCTTTGTACAACTACCCAAATTCAATGAGATCTTCTTGAGCTTCACTTTCAAAAGCACATGCTCCCCCACTTTAACTTCTCTACCTGTCATGTTCTTATCTGGATAATTTTTTTGTCTATCTTGAGTTTCCTTTAAATTCTTCTTAATTCTAACCATCTGGTATTCAATATCCTTGAGCAATTTTGGCCCAAGTGTTGAATTTTCACTATGCTAGGCTCAAGCATGAGGCTTATTTCAATTAGCATGTACTTGAACCATAAAAAAATGCAGCTACACCATACACAAGTGTTGCAATAACCAATATCACAAGAATAAATAACATGCACAAGAACACAAGAAATATCCTGGGAAACCCTTATACTCAAAGGAATAAAACCCAACAATCCTTTGCTATATTCTCAAGAGAAGATCCCCCAACCATTAAACCCTAATGCACACAAGAGGGTGCTCTACCACCTTGAAACTAGCGCCCAAGAGAGGTGCGCACATCAACCTTAGATGTAGGTCTGAAATTTCCAAATGACAAGTGACAAGTGTGTTTCCTCAACGGGAAATCACCTTTATTTATACAAGACCAGACACAGAAAAAGGTGTGTCTATTGGCACAATAGGGACGACCTCAATAACTCAGAAATATAATTAGTTATTACAATAAACCTTAATTATATTTCACATATAGTGGGGCCAACTTGTACCCTTTACATCATAATTAGGGTTACAAGTAAATCTTACACTTATACAATATAGAAAGGGATCCACAAGTACACTAGTGCTCAGCCACTAGGGACACGTCCACCTATGATCAGCCACAGGGACATCATACTCAACATATCTCTATCTCAATTGAGTCCACAAGAGAATCATATGGAGTACCATATTGACTCAACTTTCACACAGAGGAGAACGATACACCCATCACATGGAAACACCCAACGCTGGGGGACGACTCAACTCTCACACAGAGAAGAATGATGCACCCCATCACATGGGCATGCCCAACATTGGGCTCTCTCACAAGTCGACTCAACTCAATCATAGAGGAGAACGTATCATGGATAATGTCACACGACGTTGCAATCATCAACACTCCCTCTCAGCTAGGGAGGCATTCTCCACCAGGCCAAGTCTCTCACGGAAGTACTCAAACTTCGTTCTGGCAAGCGGTTTGGTGAAGATATCTGCAATCTACTCATGTGTAGGAAGGTATTGCATGTGTACTTATTTCCTCTACACCATGTCTCTGATATAATGGTATTTGATCTCAATGTGTTTCGATTTATTATGAAACACAGGATTCTCATAGAGCTTCACACAACTCTGGTTATCACAATGAATAATGGTAGAATCCATCTCATGATCAAATAAATCTATCAGGAGCTTTTGAAGCCACACTACTTCATGGACTACCACACTCAATATTATATACTCTTCTTACACAATACTATAAGCCACATAGCTCTGTTTCCTACTGCACCAGGAAACCATGGCAAATCCCAAGGTAAAAGAACAACTAGATGTGCTCTTCTGGTCCATTTTGCTCCCTGCCCAATCTGCATCGACATATCCCTACAATATCATGTCTACACCGGAGGCATATCTCGGGCCATATCCAATTGTGCCTCGTAGATATCTCAATACATGCTTCACTGTTATCCAGTGAGTCTCTCTCAACTGACTCATGAACTGACTAAGTACATTCACTGCATAGAATATATCAGGTCTGGTGTGAACCAAATACATCAATGATCCAATCATCTTTTGGTATAGATGTGGATCAATATTGCCTGAATCAATAGAATCCTCATTCAATTTCTTTAGATCCATCACCATCAGTGTAGGCATGGATTTGTAGTCTGTCATACCGAATTTCTTCAATATCTCCATTGTATATTTTCCTTGACTCAAGAAAATCTCATCAGTCCTTTTCCATACTTCTAGTCCCAAGAAGTAGTGCATCATACCCAGATCCTTCATCTTGAATTCAGAATTCAATGCACGCTTGCATTCAACAATAAGTATTTTTGAACCAATGAGGAATAAATCGTCCACATATAGGACCAAGATCAGGCACTCGTCACCAACAATGTGATAATATAGGTTTGGATCAACAACATTCTTGTTGAAGCCCAAACTCATTAGGAATCCATCCATCTTCTCGTACCAAGCATGAGGTGCATGTTTTAGTCAATACAGGGATTTCTTCAACCTGCATACATGATATTTTTCATCATGTATCATGAATCCCTCTGGTTTCTCTATGTAAACTTCTTCCTCAATCTCACCATTGAGAAAGGTTGTCTTTCCATCCATCTGATGTATTTTCCAACCCATAGATGTAGCTAGTGCAATGATAGTATGGATGGAAGTGTATTGGGCCACAAGATCAAATGTCTCCTCATAATCAATTCCCTCCACCTGTGAGAATCCTCTGGCTACTAATCTTGTTTTGTACTTCTCGACACTTCCATCAGTTGCATGCTTGATCTTATAGATCCACTTGGAAGTCACTGCAGAATATCCCACATCATTCTTCATGATGGACTGATACTCTTCTAGCATGGAATCTTTCCATACCTGTTGACCTGTTGCTTCTCCGTGACAAGAAGGCTTGGTATCAATTATGTGGCTCATGGTTGAAACATAGCTCAAAAATAACTTTTGTCTCTTACTCTCTCGGATTGTGCCTCGAGGAGTTGCATCTCCCTCTGCCTCCTGCAGAGTTTTTCAATCCTAGGTAGGCCTTTTATGGGCTATTGCAATGTCTCTGGGAACATCAACTGGAGAAACTGGATCAACTGGATCGACTGGAACAATGGTTGTCTCTCTATGAATTGTTGAAGGGGGAGAAGGTATTGTCTCGCTGTCAATCTCCATCTGATATTCTCTGGATCTATGAAAGGTTATCTCTTCCTCAAAGATGACATCTATGCTCACCTCAATCTATCTTTGTCCAGGGAAGTAGATCTGGTATGCCTTCGAAAATTCATTGTATCCAAAAAACGTACCCTTTCTCCCTGAAGGCTCTAGCTTGGACCTCTTCTCCTTGGGCACATGAAAGTATAGTGGAAACCCAAATTTCCTTAAGTGTCCAACCTCAGGCTTCACTCCGATGAAGGCTTCTTCGAGAGTCATATTCTTCAAAATCTAGTGAGGACTCTTGTTCTGAACATATACTGATGTCATGGATGCTTCTACCCACATAATCATAGGTAGATTTTGTTCATGTATCATTGCTTTGGTTGCCTCAATGATGGTTCTATTATTCCTCTCTGCAACCCCAATTTGTTGAGGGTTTAAGGAACTATGTACTCCCTCTTGATCCCTACCTCAACACAGAAATCACTGAAATCCATGGATGTGTATTCTCCTCCATTATCTGACCTTATGACCTTGATATTCCTTCCAGTTAGGTTCTCAAACTGAGCTTTGAATTCTTGAAATCTTGCAAGGACTCCATCCTTGGTCTTCAAGAAATAAATCCAAGTCTTCTAAGAGTGATCATCCATGAAGAGCACATACTACAAATATTCGTTCAAGGAGGCAACAGTCATGGGTCTACACACATCTAAATGTATCAAGTCCAAGATCCCCTTGGAACTGTTGTCACTACTCAAGAAGGAACCCTTGACATTCTTTCCAAGAGCACAACCTCTGCAAACACCATTATGTTGAACGTGTATCTCTAGAAGGCATGTTACCATCTTCCCTAGAGCGGGAAGGGCTCTATAATGAATGTGAGCAAGTCTCCTATGCCATAGCTCACTCAAGATGATAGTATCATGTAACAGGGCTTGGACTGGTCAAACAATCAACATGTATAAGTTGTTTTCTCGAACACCAATTACTCGGGTAGAATCCATATGTGAGTTCTTATGTCATGCAAGAACTTTTCCTTCAGAAAAGGTAACCTTGTAGCCTTTATTCTCTAAGGAAGAAATGGAGACAAGGTTCCTTTTCATCCCAGGTACATATAGTACCTCACTCAACTGAAGGGATATGTCAGAATCTAGTTGGAATGTAGAAGTTCCAACCCCCTTCACATTATATCTGCCATTGTCTCCAAGTACAAAATGTAGACTGGTCTCTTTCTAAACAAGATTTGTCAGATGATCTCTATGTCTGATCATGTGCTTGGAGGCACCACTATAAATTAACCAAATATCATTATCAGTAGGAACCATACCTAATAGTGTTGATATGAATAAGAAGGTTTCATCTTTGATGTCTTCATCTCTCTGTTGTGGCTCTGGATCAACATCAGCAAGTTGTCTTTCTTTCTCTTCATCGATAGTTGTCTCTGGTAAGGAATTTTGCATCACATTCAATAGGTCATCCTCTTGAATGTGATCCATCAAGCCTATCTTCTACCAAGGTTATGTTCCTCATGGTTTGCAGATTCTTCCACAAACCCTTAGCAACTAGGCTAGGAAACCTAACGGCTAGGCTAGGCTAGCAATCTTAGGTTTCATTGGGATTATGACTGCCAACAATAATCATTTAAATTTAGAAGAACAATGTTGAGCTGAAAAACTCCTTCAATGAGCTACAGAAATCCTAAAAACGAAATTCTATAGAAAAATTGCGGAATCCTAGAAACCCTAGGGCCAAAAATCCAAAATTCTCATAAATGCAATCTGAAGGTTGTTGGAGGTGAGTTGAAGGGGGGCGTAGACTCCTATGCAATTTTTATCCCCAACTCTCAAGTATAAAGTGATGAAACACCCAAAAAGGAGAGGGTCATACCTTTTTCTGGAAACCCTAGGAGGGTCGTACAGTTCTGCAGAAGAGAGAGGACGACTTGCTTGAAGGCTTGTGCAATGGCTTCTTCAAGACCTATGCTATGATACCATGTTG
>JASDQU010012531.1:327465-338360 GCA_032191745.1 Picea mariana
TCCATTAGCAAAGTGCGACAATGGTTCGTCGTAATACGACAAGGGGTGTAGGCAGCTTTTGAGAGCAATCGAAAAAAATTGGGTTGGCTGCCAACAAGTACATCTAGTCAAGAATCTCCATGTTGGGACTCTCAAGACTCATAGTTGTGAATAAAATCTAGTACATGCCAATGCATCTCAAGCATGCAAACACAATTTCATGGTTGGAATACACCAGTCATTACTACATCCAACAAAAAAGGGCTTCTTCCTCATTTATTATCCCCCCCATGTCCCCATCCAAGAATAAGAATGAATGAGGAGTGATAATTGAGCAACAATGAATGAAAGATTGAAAGTGTGAGTGGAGAATAAACCCCAAACAACCCACAATATGGGTTTATATATTTACTTCGAAATCAAGAACCACATGGTATTCCCCCAAGAATCCCATGTAACCACTTCTCTCCATTAAATAAATTATGGGTAAATACAATATAACAAATTGCTTAGCCCCTTAAGCCCCCTCTCTCATGGAATCATACCCCCCTATATTGTCCTTGTCCGTCTAGCAGCCAACGATGTATTTTATTATTAATAATGATCAAAACATTACATTTCATAAGCACGTTGGCCTCTTATAATTATTTGGGCACTCCACCCTTTCATAAATTAATAGCATACATTATTTAATATGGGGAATCAAAACCAGTGTATTACATTCTCCTCCCCCTTATTTTACCATTGTCCTTAGTGCATATACAAAACAGAAATCAAAATTTCAAAATTTATTCAAAAAGTTGTGGATACTTTACCCGCATGGCATCTTCATGCTCCCAATTAGCATCTTTAGGACCGTAGTAGGTCCATTGAACTTTTACGAGTTCTATGACTCAGTTCTGGAGCATTTTGACTTTTTTGTCCAATATGCACATTGGTTGGACCTGAAAGTCTCCTTCTGGCTCCGCCTAAATCAAATGGCAATCAATAACATGGTTAGGATCATGTACATAATTCTTCAACCAAGAGACATGAAATACATTATGCACATTCATGGAAGAAGGCAATGCACACATGTATGCAACTGGCCCTATTTTGTCCAATATCTCAAATGGACTACAGAATATGGTTGCTAGCTTTGTACAACTACCCAAATTCAATGAGATCTTCTTGGGCTTCACTTTCAAAAGCACATGCTCCCCCACTTTAACTTCTCTACCTGTCATGTTCTTATCTGGATAATTTTTTTGTCTATCTTGAGTTTCCTTTAAATTATGCTTAATTCTAACCATCTGGTATTCCATATCCTTGAGCAATTTTGGCCCAAGTGTTGAATTTTCACTATGCTAGGCTCAAGCATGAGGTTTATTTCAATTAGCATGTACTTGAACCATAAAAAAATGCAGCTACACCATACACAAGTGTTGCAATAACCAATATCACAAGAATAAATAACATGCACAAGAATACAAGAAATATCCTGGGAAACCCTTATACTCAAAGGAATAAAACCCAACAATCCTTTGCTATATTCTCAAGAGAAGATCCCCCAACCATTAAACCATAATGCACACAAGAGGGTGCTCTACCACCTTGAAACTAGCGCCCAAGAGAGGTGCGCACATCAACCTTAGATGTAGGTCTAAAATTTCCAAAGGACAAGTGACAAGTGTGTTTCCTCAATGGGAAATCACCTTTATTTATAAAAGACCAGACACGGAAAAAGGTGTGTCTATTGGCACAATAGGGACGACCTCAATAACTCAGAAATATAATTAGTTATTACAATAAACCTTAATTATCTTTCACATATGGTGGGGCCAACTTGTACCCTTTACATCATAATTAGGGTTACAAGTAAATCTTACACTTATACAATATAGAAAGGGATCCACAAGTACACTAGTTCTCAGCCACTAGGGACACGTCCACCTATGATCAGCCACAGGGACATCATACTCAACATATCTCTATCTCAATTGAGTCCACAAGAGAATCATATGGAGTACCACATTGACTCAACTTTCACACAGAGGAGAACGATACACCCATCACATGGAAACACCCAACACTGGGGGCCGACTCAACTCTCACACAGAGAAGAATGATGCACCCCATCACATGGGCATGCCTAACATTGGGCTCTCTCATAGGTCGACTCAACTCAATCACAGAGGAGAACGTATCCTGGATAATGTCACATGACGTTGCAATCATCAACACTCCCTCTCAGCTAGGGAGGCATTCTCCACCAGGCCAAGTCTCTCACGGAAGTACTCAAAATTTGTTCTGGCAAGCGATTTGGTGAAGATATCTGCAATCTACTCATGTGTAGTAAGGTATTGCATGTGTACTTATTTCCTCTACACCATGTCTCTGATATAATGGTATTTGATCTCAATGTGTTTCGATTTATTGTGAAACACAGGATTCTCATAAAGCTTCACACAACTCTGGTTATCACAATGAATAACGGTAGAATCCATCTCATGATCAAATAAATCTGTCAAGAGATTTTGAAGCCACACTGCTTCATGGACTACCACACTCAACAATATATACTCTGCTTATACAGTACTATAACCCACATAGCTCTATTTCCTACTGCACCAGGAAACCATGGCAAATCCCAAGGTAAAAGAACAACCAGATGTGCTCTTCTGGTCCATTGTGCTCCCTGCCCAATCTGCATTGACATATCCCTGCAATATCATGTCTACACCGGAGGCATATCTCAGGCCATATCCAATTGTGCCTCATAGATATCTCATTACATGCTTCATTGTTATCCAGTGAGTCTGTCTCGACTGACTCATGAACTGAATAAGTACATTCACTACATAGAATATATCAAGTCTGATGTTAACCAGATACATCAATGATCCAATCATCTTTTGGTATAGATGTGGATCAATATCACCTGAATCAATAGAATCCTCATTCAATTTCTTTAGATCCATCACCATCAGTGTAGGCATGGATTTGCAGTCTGTCATACCGAATTTCTTCAATATCTCCACTGTATATTTTCCTTGACTCAAGAAAATCTCATCGGTCCTTTTCCATACTTCTAGTCCCAAGAAGTAGTGCATCATACCCAGATCCTTCATCTTGAATTCAGAATTCAATGCACGCTTGCATTCAGCAATAAGTATTTTTGAACCAATGAGGAATAAATCGTCCACATACAGGACCAAGATCAAGCACTCGTCACCAACAATGTGATAATATAGGTTTGGATCAACAACATTCTTGTTGAAGCCCAAACTCATTAGGAATCCATCCATCTTCTCGTACCAAGCATGAGGTGCATGTTTTAGTCAATACAGGGATTTCTTCAACCTGGACACATGATATTTTTCATCATGTATCATGAATCCCTCTGGTTTCTCTATGTAAACTTCTTCCTCAATTTCACCATTGAGAAAGGTTGTCTTTCCATCCATCTGATGTATTTTCCAACCCATAGATGCAGCTAGTACAATGATAGTATGGATGGAAGTGTATTGGGCCACAAGATCAAATGTCTCCTCATAATCAATTCCCTCCACCTGTGAGAATCCTCTAGCTACTAATCTTGCTTTGTACTTCTCGACACTTCCATCAGTTGCATGCTTGATCTTATAGATCCACCTGGAAGTCACTGAAAAATATCCCACACATCATTCTTCATGATGGAATGATACTCTTCTAGCATGGAATCTTTCCATACTTGTTGACCTGTTGCTTCTCCGTGACAAGAAGGCTTGGTATTAATTATGTGGCTCATGGTTGAAACATAGCTCAAAAATAACTTTGGTCTATTACTCTCTCGGATTGTGCCTCGAGGAGTTGCATGTCCCTCTGCCTCCTGCAGAGTTTTTCAATCCTAGGCAGGCCTTTTATGGCCTAATACAATGTCTCTGGGAACATCAACTGGAGAAACTGGATCAACTGGATCGACTAGAACAATGGTTGTCTATATACGAATTTTTGAAGGGGGAGAAGGTATTGTCTCGCTGTCAATCTCCATATGAGATTCTCTGGATCTCTGAAAGGTTATCTCTTCCTCAAAGATGACATCTATGCTCACCTCAATCTGTCTTTGTCCAGAGAAGTAGATCTGGTATGCTTTCAAAAATTCATTGTATCCCAAAAACGTACCCTTTCTCCCTGAAGGGTCTAGCTTGGACCTCTTCTCCTTGGGTACATGAAAGTATAGTGGAAACCCAAATTTCCTGAAGTGTCCAACCTCAGGCTTCACTCCGATGAAGGCTTCTTCAGGAACCATATTCTTCAAAATCTGGTGAGGACTCTTGTTCTGAACATATATCGATGTCATGGATGCTTCTGCCCACATAATCATAGGTATATTTTGTTCATGTATCATTGCTTTGGTTGCCTCAATGATGGTTCTATTCTTCCTCTTTGCAACCCCATTTTGTTGAGGGTTTTAAGGAACTATGTACTCCCTCTTGATCCCTACCTCAACACAGAAATCACTGAAATCCATGGATGTGTATTCTCCTCCATTATCTGATCTTAGGACCTTGATATTCCTTCCAGTTAGGTTCTCAACCTGAGCTTTGAATTCTTGAAATCTTGCAAGGACTCCATCCTTGGTCTTCAAGAAATAAATCCATGTCTTCCTAGAGTGATCATCCATGAAGAGCACATACTACAAATATCCGTTCAAGGAGGCAACAGTCATGGGTCTACACACATCTAAATGTATCAAGTCCAAGATCCCCTTGGAACTCTTGTCACTACTCAAGAAGGAACCCTTGACATTCTTTCCAAGAGCACAACCTCTGCAAACACCATTATGTTGAACGTGTATCTCTAGAAGGCATGTTACCATCTTCCCTAGAGCGGGAAGGGCTCTATAGAGAATGTGAGCAAGTCTCCTATGCCATAGCTCACTCAAGATGATAGTATCATGTAACAGGGCTTGGAATGTTCAGACAGTCAACATCTCTAAGTTGTTTTCTCAAACACCAATTACTCGGGCAGAATCCATATGTGAGTTTTTATGTCATGCAAGAACTTTTCCTTCAGAAAAGGTAACCTTGTAGCCTTTATTCTCTAAGGAAGAAATGGATACAAGGTTCCTTTTCATCATAGGTACATATAGTACCTCACTCAACTGAAGGGATATGTCATAATCTAGTTGGAATGTAGAAGTTCCAACGCCCTTCACATTATATCTGGCATTGTCTCCAAGTACAAAATGTAGACTAGTCTCTTTCTAAACAAGATTTGTTAGATGATCTCTATGTCTGATCATGTGCCTGGAGGCACCACTGTAAATTAACCAAATACCATTATCAGTAGGAACCATACCTAATAGTGTTGATATGAATAAGAAGGTTTCATCTTTGATGTCTTCATCTCTCTGTTGTGGCTCTGGATCAACATCAACAAGTTGTCTTTCTTTCTCTTCATCAATAGTTGTCTCTGGTAAATACTTTTGTATCACATTCAATAGGTCATCCTCTTGAATTTGATCCATCAAGCCTATCTTCTACCAAGGTTATGTTCCTCATGGTTTGCAGATTCTTCCACAAACCCTTAGCAACTAGGCTAGGAAACCTAATGGCTAGGCTAGACTAGCAATCTTAGGTTTCATTGGGATTATGACTGCCAACAATAATCCTTTAAATTCAGAAGAACAATGTTGAGCTGAAAAACTCCTTCAATGAGCTACAGAAACCCTAAAAATGAAATTCTAGAGAAAAATTGCGGAACCCTAGAAACCCTAGGGCCAAAAATCCAAAATTCTCATAAATGCAATCTAAAGGTTGTTGGAGGTGAGCTGAAGGGGAGCGTACACTCCTATGCAATTTTTAGCCCCAACTCTCAAGTATAAAGTGATGAAACACCCAAAAAGGAGAGGGTCGTACCTTTTTCTGGAAACCCTAGGAGGGTCGTACGATTCTGCAGAAGAGAGAGGACGACTTGCTTGAACGCTTGTGCAATGGATTCTTCAAGACCTATGCTCTGATACCATGTTGAATTTTCACTATGCTAGGCTCAAGCATGAGTTTTATTTCAATTAGCATGTACTTGAACCATAAACAAATGCAGCTACACCATACACATGTGTTGCAATAACCAAGATCACAAGAAGAAATACCATGCACAAGAACACAAGAAATATCCTGGGAAACCCTTCTACTCAAGGGAAGAAAACCCAGCAATCCTTTGTTATATTCTCAAGACAATATCCCCCAACCATAAAATCTTAATGCACACAAGAGGGTGCTCTACCACCTTGAAACTAGCGCCCAAGAGAGGTGTGTACTTCAACCTTATATGTAGGTCTGAAATTTCCAAATGACAAATGACAAGTGACAAGTGTGTTTCCTCAATGGAGAAATCACCTTTATTTATACAATACTAGACACAACAAAAGGTGTGTCTATTGTCAAAACATGGTCGACCTCAATAACTCAGAAATATAATTGGTTATTACAATAAACCTTAATTCTCTTTCACATATGTTGGGGTCGAATCGTACCCTTTACATCATAATTAGGGTTACAAGTAAATATTACACTTAGACAATATACCAAGGGATCCACACATCCACTAGTGCTTAGCCACTAGGGACACGTCCACCTGTGATCAACCACAGGGATGTCATACTCAACAGATCTCTATCTCAACTGAGTCCACGGGAGAATCATTTGGAGTACCACATTGACTCAACTCTCACACAGAGGAGAACGATACACCCATTACATGGGCACACCCAACACTAGGGGATGACTCAACTCTCACACAGAAGAGAATGATGCACCCCATCACATGGGCATGCCCAACACTGGGCTCGCTCACAGGTTGACTCAACTCAGTCACGGAGGAGAACGTATCCTATAGAATGTCACATGATGCTGCAATCATCAACACCAAGTTGTTGAAGGAAAATCTCCCTGCGGATAAGTAGATCTCCTCTTGAGAGCTAGACTCTTAACTCTTAAGACAGAAGACGCTTATCATGGACACTGACTTTCTTTTAGATCTATACAAACTAATGTATGAGGAGGAAGGAGAAAAGAAGTACCTTTTACCGGTGTTTGTCCCTGTACGCTCCGAGTTGAGCTCCAATATTTCGCTCCTCGATGAGCCCAGTAGACAAACAATAGTACAACCACTTCCTACTCTATTGATATTAGCTTGAAATAGGCCTATCTATTAGAGACAAGTTCATGTGATATTAAACAAAAACTAGAAAGAAACAGGCCAAGCGTGTCATATTGATGAGAACAATGATGAAAGTAACTTACAACCATAGATGCGAATGAAACAGCTTTGTCAAATCCCCTTTGTCTAACCCTTTATCAAAATATCCATGATCCGGATGAAAGCAACTTCATTGATTAGTTTCCTCCAGTTCACTGTGTGTTTCCTATGAGATCATAGATTTCATGCTTCCAATTCTTCCTCCTTTCCACCATGATAGAGCCTTCTTATATAGGTTTAGAGAGGCCTAACCTCTTGAGGTATCTTTAGGGTAAGTTGAGGATTTTCCTTCTTGAGTGAGGGATCTTCCCTAAGATCATGGTTGGACCAGGAGTTTGAATTCAACTACCTTCCAAGATTGAAAAGATCTTCCCCTTATTCTCCTCAACAGACCAACTACTGCCCAGAATAGGCAGCGCTCCCTCAAAAGGGCCATCAGAGCGCTATAGCGCTCCCTAGTAGGCTTTAGGGGGGCGTCAGCACTCTTAAAATCAATAGCGCTCCTCTTGGAAGGTTGTTCAGTGCTATAATGCTCCCTAACAATTTATAGGGGAGCGCCAGTGCTCCTAAGAGAGATATAGGGGAGTGCTCTCTTCTAAAAACCTAGATTCAATGATTCTTTCAGGTGGCAAGAGGTACTTAACTTCAGTTAACCATTCCTCTTCCTTCAAATCAAGTGTTTGAGGTATTTTAAGTGTCTTCTTAATGTCGTTATGAGTATGAAATAGGCATCATGGTAGTATGCTTTGTTTGTCATTTGCGAGACTTGTGAGAAACATGCGACACTTATCAAAGCGAGTAATGTTGATGTGTAACAGATTGCCCCCCAAAGTATGAAGTTAGAAGATGTGAACTGATAACTGAAATTCTTTGTAGACTTTCAAGCAAGGGTATAGACACAGAGAACCTGACAGAAGCTACACACAAACATCCAACGAATATTATGACATGTTTCAAACCCAAGGCAGGCATACCTATGCTTGGGTGATCAAGACTTGCAAGATATGGCTGCCATAAAATACACTGCGGATCCATAATTGTATTGATAAAAGGTATATCCACCGATGATATAGTGTGGATCTATACTCTGATGACCTGAACTGATCGTAGCCACAAAGAATACACAGTGGATCTACGAGATGACAAGACATAGACACGACCAATACAAAGTGGATCTATGTAACAGTATATGTGTCATTGTTCAAGAGAAACTCCTTCGCAACCTGGGCAAAGTACATATCAAAGTGATCACTCAACCCAGGGTCTTCTTACCAATGCTGATGTAGTACGAATCTAACCATGTGAATAGATGTCTTGATGTCAAACATGGCAGAAACCACTTGATTACCGGTCAATGATGTAAACCGTTAACAAGCACGAGGGAGATCACCATTAATGTCAATGATTCCCAAGGTACCCTAGTACATTCCAACAAATGTGAATGGATGAGCTGGAGTCGAACATCTGTGAAATCATCCGATCAGAGGTCAATGATGTAAACCTATTGTCGAATGTGAGGAGGCCTTCCATTGGGGCATGCAGGTCCCAAAGTACTAACTGGTTTCTAAGTCTAATTCCTGGATAATGTGTTGAAGTCGATAGGAATAGGATCGTCGAAGGAGGGCCTTGATGTATCCCCCATCAACGACATGAAACGGACATAGAGATGTAATTGGTAGATCAAATGAACATGGACTTACACGGGTATTGAGACAAGATATTTGTGATGGCTGACTCACGAGATGGATACTTCCCTTGAACACTGAGGCACGACAGCAGAAACATGACATGGACCAAAACTTGATGATGCAGTGGATGCTGTGACTTACATCAAGTGACCCAGAGGAGTGAAAGAAACTCAAAGGATTGATTCAGTGCAGAGGTTCAGCGGATTATAATGCATGCAAAAGACAAAGTGTTGTGTTCAAGGGCGACTCCAAGAGTTACTTGGTAATGTTCTCAAGAAACTGCTTGGCTTGCCTTTTTCAAATTTTCCCCCATCCAAATAGATGAGTACCTCTTTTTAATTTAATGAGCTCGAGGAGGGTAACACATGCTCAATATAACTCACCTTCGGTAAGTTCCTCTTCCTTTGTTTAACGAACTGGAAGAAGTAAGGGTTCGGTCCCGTATGGGCCTGTCGATGTTTGTTTTAGTGAGTCCAAAGACAGAAAACTCGAAGGTTTTTCATGATTATAGAGTCTGGAAAAACACTTAAAAGAGAACTCTCTCAGTTCCTTTTTCATAAAGTAGTCTGACGAGGCCAAAAAAGAGATAAACTATCACTCGAAAGACGCCCTTTCGAACCTTTTAACGAGTGTGAAAGGAAGCAAGATCACTCGATGATATTTTCATGTTTAGAGAATCTGAAAAGAGTTTAAAGGTGACTCCAGGGGGTTCCTTTTTCGTGCGTCCATACGGGTCCGAAAAAGAGATAAAATTTTACCCGGTGCGTTCTTATATTCTCGATCTTGAGAACAAACTAAGACTATGCTCGTGGATGTGACAAGGTAAACAAACGATCAAAACTGCTTTGAAACCTGTAGTGTCAAAACTGCAATCCAGAGGTTTAGTGAAGCCATTATATTGTTAAAGAAACCCACAAATAAATACACCTTATAAAAAATGGAAATTTGTAAATAGTAATACAAGAAAAATCTTCATTTACCATTTCATTTGCATAAGGATTTGTAGCAGTGGAGATTCTCATTTTGGAGGTGGATCTTGTTTTGCTTGATACTGGAGCTACGGTTGATCATTTCGCTCTCCGTTTGAACCAGGTAGATCTTCATTTCCTCCTCTTTCAATTACATGGTTCAAAATTTGTTTTCACAGCAATATTTGAATAAAAAAATGAATCCCTAGGTCGTCCAAAAAAGATCAAATCGGCCTCTATTCAAAACGATGGGAAAAATACATTTGTTTACAAAAACGCTTTTAGAGGGTGGTAGCATAAATGCCAACGCCTTGATACTTGAGTAGATAGGTCATTTTTGTTAAGGAATCCATAAGAAACTCAAAAATATGCCCACGCAGCCATTATGAAAATTATTTTAATTTAAAACATTCTATTGCTATGTAGTGATTATTGAGTAATAAAAAGTAGGGCGTGGTCCCTTTTGAACAGTATGGGCAATAGATTTCAAGTTTTTTAATTACTTAAGAAATTGCCAAGAAAATGAATAATGAAATTCTTTGTTTTTTTTTTGTTTGTAGGTGATTTCAGCAACGGCCATGATTGAGTGGAAGGAACGGGAGCATGAGCTCGATGATTTGGCTGCTTTGCGGAGTCCTCGCACGTGAGCCGCATTGAAAGATTGTGGCCTTCTGAAATTCTTCAAACTGCAAAAGATGAAGAAAGAGATTCTTTTACTTGAGCACATGATCAGCTTGTGGGATGTCGCAGAGCAAGGGTTTCGGATCGGAACATAGCTTCTAACCATTGAGTTGGAAGATGTATACTTCTTGACTGGCCTCTCGAAAAGAGAGGCTCCTATAGATTTTTCCAGACAGAGGGTGCTTTCTGAGCAAGTGGGTGTGTACCTGGCATGTCATTGTGTCCCAGGAGCAAGACTGGTGGGGGGTAGAATCCCAATCAAGGATATCAGAGAATTACCCCTTCGGTTTATTCTGTTCTCCATCACGAGTGTGATAGGAAGAACTAGCACGCATCTGGCATCGAGATCACAGGT
>JASDQU010012531.1:395119-407314 GCA_032191745.1 Picea mariana
ATGTAAGGTGGACTAGGTCCACCTTACATTGAATGGCTTCCACTATTATCACTATGGGCCTTGTGGGCCCCCCCACTACCTCTCTAGCTACCTTACACTTGGAGGGTAACCGAGTTCCAAATTTTCACCTCCAGGATGCACTACTATGTTACCTAGGACACCTTTGTGTTCCTTCAAGCGAGCATGCCAAGATGATTTGGGAAGCACACTATAGTCTGGTCGCTGATCATTTTGTGATCGAGAAAACAGTGGCAGTACTGCATAAGTATTTCTATTGGTCAAATCTTCGACAAGATATCGGGAAGTACATCGGATCCTTCACTGCCTACGCCATTGCCAAACCGACCATCAAGAAGCAAGGCCTCTATACTCCGCTGCCTACCCCTAGTCGACCTTGGGAATCCATCTCCATGGATTGCATGTTGGGCCTTCCTTCTACTAAGCATGGAAACAAGTGTGTTTTCGTGGTCGTTGACAGATTCTCAAAGATGGCCATTATGGAGGCCTGCAAGAAAAATATCACAACATGAGCCACTGCTAAACTCTTCTTTGAACAAGTGTGGGTACACTTTGGGATCCCCCAGTCTATCATCTCATATTGGGACAACAGGTTCGTCAGTACATTTTGGTCTAGCCTCTGGTCAATGTTGGATACCAATCTCACCAAGTCCATAGCTTTCCATCCCCAAACTGATGGCCAGACAAAGGTCATCAACAGGATGATCGTATACATTTTGCGCATGTACAACTCAAAGCATCCACACACATGGGATGAGAGCCTCCCCTATGTACAACATAGCTATAACTGTGCCCTCCATAACTCAACTGACCACAACCCCTTTTAGGTGGGCTTGGGATTCCAACCATTATGTCCCATTGACGTAGCCATACCATTTGCAACTATTCAGGTTGATTCCGCTCATTTCCAGATTGAAGATGCCAAGGTGAAAAACTTCATTGAGCGCATTCAACACATTCGGCAACAGGTTCATGACATATTGGACAGAGCCAATGCTAAGTACAAGCAACAACATGATCAACATCAGGTGCAACACAACTTCCAGGTGGGCGACAAAGTGTGGCTACATTTGCAGAAGGAGTGCCTCGTTGGACCCCACTGCAAGCTTTGCCCGCTCCGATATGGGCCATACACCATCACCAAGGCTATAGGGGACAATGCCTTTGAGATAAATATTCCACCATTCCTTGGTATACACCTAGTGTTCAATGTGGACCTCCTTCAACCTTACCTTCCACCTCTACTAGACACATCCGACATGGCAAAACAACTCACACCAATAGAGTTAAACCTTGACTACATGGAACAAGCCACAACTAATCGGATTATGGACACATAGATCAAGAACACCAGCTAGCAGAGGATCCAACTATATCGAGTTGTCAAAGCTGGCCAACTCCTTCACCAGGGCAAGTGGCTCACCATGGACCAAGTTCAACAGAAGTTTCCTCATCTCATGGAGGAACTCAACACAATGGGGACCATTGCTTCCTAAGGGGGGAGGAATGATTCAGGTGGATATTGGTGGCCACCCACCTATTCCACTTGGACCCCTACCATTGTTTCTTTCAGTTTTTCAATTTCCTTAATTGTAGCACAATTTACTATTTTTGGTAGTTTTTCGGGTCCTGGATTTTCGAAGCTGTTTTGAGGCCCTAAACGACGTTTTTTGGGCATGGTCTGGTCGACGAATAATAGTCTGTCCCGAACCATGATATTCGTTGTCAGTAGTTGTATTCCTCAGATAGATCTTTCTAATGATGTATCATATGCGTGAAACAAAGATAATATGCCAAAGTTACGACCCCGGGAAATTGATGTACCAATTTACCCCGATGGGGCCCATATTTTGGTGTTTCATCTCCTAGGGTTAGGTTTTTGGATGTTTAGGGTTTCCATTGTTTCTCAATAATATATAGGCCTTCGAGCCTCATTTTAACAAAGAGTTCAAAGGCTTGTAGCTACCACATCTCTTCTCAGAGATAAGCTACCAGCACCCTAGCTAGTTTATTTCTATTCTGTCTGTAAACAAATTTCAGTTCTTTGATATTAATTAAATGAAGTGTTATTTCTGTTGCATATTTGTATTCATGGTTATTTGTGTATTCTGTTGTGTTCCTGCATAAATTCAGATCAATATCATAGAGGTTTTTTTTCTTTTTGATATGGGCGCACCATTTTTTTTTGTAATGCGATACGAATTCTGCTAAGCAGATATGCTTAATAGGAGATGGACGCTGGAGGTAATAATCAATAATAGAGCGACATAACATGTCCTCTGAATTGTCAGGCTCTTGTTCTAGCAAAGATGGTGGTTTAAGCACAAATGTGCATTTCTCAAGTGGAGATGTGTTTATGAAGACAGATTTTCTTGATCTACAATTGAGGGGCACGAAAAGTGCAATGTGGACTGCTTGTTGAGCAAACATTTGTTGAAGATTAAGTATTGTATTACCAAGCGTACATATCATTTGTATAACATCAATATGACTTCTTTCACGTTCTTTGCATATTCTTTTGAATGCACTTGTCATAGATTTGTCAACCTTTGTCATATAGAAGGTACAGTACAATGCTGCAGCATATGCATTGAGGACATACTGCGTATCTGTATTTTCATTCCACAAAAATGACATGTCCTTGGAGAAACTGTTGTTCCAGATATGGGAAAGTTTTCGTTTAAGGAAAACTGTTGGTTGTTTAAGCGTACATTGTATGGCTTGGATGTACTCATCTTCTGTTAGATTTAGCTATGTCAAGAAGTCATCGAAGCTCATCAACTCATCAAACTCTCGTTGTTCTAGAAATGTGAACAAGGATTTAGATTTCTCAATGACAACATTGTCCTCTAAACTAAGTGGCTCTATGATTCTTGTTCTCATTGGTAGCACGAGGAAGTTGTATCTGCAATGTGAGTTTTTTCATTTTTTCAACTTTTTGTATGATAATGTCTATGAACTTTGGCAAGTTTTGGATCCAAATGATCTATGTTGCATGCTATGTATTTGTGCACAAACTGTTCGATCTGTGAATTGTTTTCAACTCCATAGATCGGTGCACCCTCTATCCACAACAGTGCGTGGTCATGCTCATTCCCCCTATTCTGGAATTCAGTGACAAAAAAATAGTCCGATATTTTTCTGAAAAACGTTTCATCATGGCATATCAATTGTCTCAAAGCATTTATTCTATGTCTATAGTAGCGAGTACATGTCACTGGGTATTTTCTTATGAGGTAGTCAATGTCATTATTTTCCAGTGTATCGGTTTGTTTTTTACGTTTCCTATTCCTATGCAAGTCAGATACCGCAACCACCAATGGATCCCAACAATGCTCTGCACTTGTAAATGTGATGAAAAATGTTGGTCGTCCCAATTGTCAGATAATTGCAAAAATAGGTTTCTTGTTTTGTTGCAAATAGTCAGGAGAGATGCAACTGTTTTTGAAATCTATGTATCCAATATCAGATTTCAGGATTTTTTCTAGGTTTACTTTGTACTTGACATCCTTGGCCAACAAATTTCTTCCTTGTAACTGACCTTTTCTTATTTTCACCCACATGCAAGATAACACTTGCTCTATTATTATGCGCATTGTTTTGAAAAACAAATTTGTTATGTGACAGGAGAAGTCACCGCTTGAATGTAGCAACTCCCATCGAACTATTTTATGGTAACTGAATCATTCTGTAATGTCACTGGGACGTGGATCTCCGTAGAATAGTGTTGGGAAGTTCATTTCCTCAACAAATTTGTCCTTGAATATTCCAAGAGGACGTTGCCCCTTAGCAGGTACAATTTTGACAATCTTGTCTTGCAAGTCACGAATGCGTTGTGAATCAGTGAATCCATGTATCAATGTCTTAGCAGGTGTTCCATTCTCGGATTCATCACTTGTATCAAATTCACTAGAAATTTCGAGAGTCTATGCAGAGCTGTCATCCTCTTCTCCAAGAACATTGTTCCAGTTCTCATTTATACAAATGTTCTGTGCTTTGTACAGGGCCTTGGAACATAATTCTTTTAATGCTTTCATGACAACATGCACACGCACTTTACCTGTCTGATTTGCATATTTGTATTACAAGCGTCTTTTGAGAGCCACAACAATTGTCATTGTATCGCTAATGAATTGTCCCAAGGATTTTTGCACAACATCTAGTTGGACATGCACATTAATAATTGATCCTGTTAAGCCCATTTGGGGTCGTTTATAGCCCCAGGGTCTAATTTGTGCAAATGCAATTCCTAGAGACACAAGTCTCTCTTCAATTTCTGTAAGTGCACTTACATCTGGTAGTGGTGTATTAAATCTTATTTGGTCAGGCGTTGCAAACTGTGGCAGTTTTCCATTTTCAAGTGACTGTTTGCATGGAAGACAAATTTTGCCATTGGAAAATGTTTTATCATTTAGTGTCAAGCACAGATATTCTACTTCCAAATCAGGCGTGAAAGACTTAGTGTGTTTTGCAAAATTCAATTGATCGCAAATTGCACATGCAATGGAAGGAGTGTCTTTGATTTGTTTCATATAGGTCTGTCTTGCATCTTTCTTTCGTAGGGAAGTATGCATAGAAAGTATTTGCTGGTTTTCATTGGTAGTAGTGCATGGTGTTGGTTCTAGCCCACGAAATGTGATTTTTTCCTCTCGCACACTGCCATGACCATTGTGGGATATGTGACTGTACCTATTTCTGTTGTGTTGTGCACGGATAATTTTTTTTAGGTTGTGATATGTTGGTTTCTCTCTAGAAGGAAGGGTAGTAATGTATTTTTTTCTCTCACGTATGAGCTTTTTCAAGTTGTGATAACTTAGTCTACATTTCTTGTTCAAGGCCAGGATGACCTCATGGCAACTGGGATGAGTTTCATTCTAATTAAATAGCATGCGACGCTTATGCAAATTCGATGTGGTTTGGCTGGGATTGACACTGGACCCTAAACCGACAGTATTTCCTATACTACCAATGTATCTTTTTCTCTCACGTATGACCTTTTTCAAGTTGTGATAAGTTAGTCTACATTTTTTGTTTAAGCCCTGTATGGCCTCATCGCAACTGGGACGAATTTCACGTATGAACTTTTTCAAGTTGTTATAAGTTAGTCTATGTTTTTTCTTTAAGCCCCGTATGGCCTCATCGAAACTGGGATGAGTTTCATTCTCATTAAATAGCATGCTACGCGTATGCATATTCGATGCAGTTTGGGTGGCATGGATAGTGGACCCTGAACCAATGGTATTTCCCATAAAAGGTTGATAATGGATATGTGTCGTATCTGTTTTCAACGAGATGATGTCAATTGTTCGATTGTAATTTGAATCAATAGAACAAGAATGGACAGTGTCATCTGGCAGGGCCGATCAGACTTGGATATTTACTCTGAATATGATAGATATCCATTGCAAATATAATCTGCCACCCTCTACATTTCCTTTTTCATATGGCAGTGCCATGTTTACAAGGTATTCTTGCCAACTTCCAATTGCCGGTATATTTTATAGGAGATATGGCGAAAGGTGTTGATGCAAGCAACTAAAAGCCTGTTGCCTGCCGCTTATAATTTCATTGCAAAATGATTGTACAGTGTAAATTCAAAATGGCTGCACATCTAACTTTTTTGCTACCAAATTTCATTGAACAGACTATCTCCACAACTATATGCAACAATTGTTGCTATCTGCAAGCCATGGCAGTGTATACGATGCATAATCCGTTTCCATTGCAATTCAAGGTCTTTGAAAATGAGGGACAAGTAAATACGAGGTCCTCAAATATTGCATATGGATAATTTTCTATACAGTAGTGGTTCATAATGACCACTGACAGGATTGGCATCATGGAATAAGATGCAATATGGATCGCTAGATGCAGTTTTGTTAAATAGTAGATATCTTGTTTTTCTTGTCAATGACCATACTCCAATTGATATATTGAGCCACTTAGACAACCACCATATACAAAATGTATCTCCCCAAAGTCCCCTCTCATGTGCAGGCAAAATTGCAGATGCAGAGAACCACGTCTTTGAAAAATACGTAGTAACATCATGTATTCCATGCAACTGGCAAAGAAAATCAGATGCCAATTTGTATTCATGGGACTCCAATAACTCAACATCGCCATTTTTTAAACAACCCAAGAAATAATCTATCAATCCATTGCGCAGGTCGGTCGAGGAATAACGAAAATGCAATAGAACCTGAAATGCATCGAAAAGGCAATCTCTTACAGTACACGAGAATGCATCCAATCTAAAAAGCCCATTGCTATGCAATACCTCGTCGATGCTGTCATGTACAATGGAGTCTTTATCTATTTCATAGGACTCAACATCTATTACTTGTTTCATATCTTAAACTATGTTTTTCAAGTTCTTTCTTAGCTATTTTCAGTTTATATGAAAACACAGAAAAGAAAAAAAAACAAAAAACGAAAAAAAAGACAAATAGAAAACTACAAGCGCAGAACTGTGTACCAATCCTTCTATGTATCCTTCAACCTTCTTCTTGTTAAATTCAATCCCCCCCAGTCGCCGCAACATATGACAAGAAAACAAGCGTACAATGAACAATGAACCAAACAGAAGAGACAACGCAAATAAATAACACTATAAATTTGCTGAGCAAAAAGACCGAGTATTCAAGGTGTATCATTTTCTTAACCTATTCATGGCGTGCATCCTACAAGCTTCTCAGAGGCAGAAGATGCTCTGCAAGACAGAAAGGACAAGACAAAGGCAACATGTGGGCAAAGTTTTTGAGTCAGAGAATAAAAGCATTCCTTGTCACAAGACCCTGGCAGATGGTTGCCCCCTTGCAACAACTCCGAATTCATTTTCTAAACCCCTTTGCATTTCTATTTTGGAAACATCTATGGCACAATATCCAGGACGTGGAAGTTGGCATATATGATTGGAAGGGAACAACCTGGAAAAAATGCACAAAACACATGGTTTCCAGGAACAAAAAATAAGAGGAGAACATTTGGTCTTCCTTTTTATATGTCACCACGACTGCAACAAAGGCGGGTTCTGTATAGAGCATTGACGTTCAAGAAAAAGGAAAAGATTCTGGTTGCAACAGCCACACAAAAAGATATTCTGCAACAAAATTTCGAGGTAGGGACACCTACTATTGAAAATTCTTTCTTGCAAGGTGCAAACAACAAGCAGAAAAAAAGGAATAGCAACCAAACGATGGCACATAAACTTACCTGTCAATGGTGGATGACAGAAGCGCAGCTCCAAAACTTGCAAACCGCAACAACAGGTCCAACAACTTGCAAAGTTGAATAACAACAAACCAGTGAACAACCACGAAGAGTTCCCACTGCAACTGCAGGACCTCAACTTTGCAAAGTTGAATCAAACAACAACAAGTAGCATCGAACGAACCAACGAACAAACATCAACCAATGAACCAGTAATGCCGGTGAAGAACAATATTGTCCAATTTCACTGCAGACAACACTGTATCAAAAAATGGAATGAAACTATATTGTAACACATCTGTAGAATAAACATTTAAGGCTGTGAGGCCTATTAGGTAAACACTTAAGACTGTCAGAACCGTCGACGGGCGTCGCCCTGTGAAAACATTTAAGAAAGAATGCAGTGTGCTAGGCCTGTTTATGTACGCAACAATGACAAAAAATCTCGAAGTACGCAACAATAAAGAAAAATCAAACATAATAATAGTAATAAAAAAATAAAAAATAATAACAATAATAATAACAATAGTTCGAACAATGGGAACTATGCTAAAAAAATTGACTGAGATGACAAAGTAATATGAAAACTGACTATCCATGTTCAAAACTTTGGATATCTAAACATTTCAATATGAATAATACAAATTCAAAAAAACTGTAGATGATAAAAACTTTGGATATGCCAACATATCCATCATTCATAATAGTGAAGCTGACAATAAGACCTCAAATCTACTATCCAACGGGATCATGACATATATGGTTTTTTTTTATTATATAAATAATAAAAAATAATGTTTTTAGTTATGTAGCTCGAACAATAGAAATTATGCAAAAAAATGTAGTCAAACGAAAAACTAATATAAAGTCAACTAATTGTCAATCGCTATAAACTTGGATAGCTAAACATTTCGGTATGAATAGTACAAATTCAAAAAGTACCGTAGATGATAAAAACCTTAGATATGGCAACATATAATTCATTGGGAATAGCGAAGCTGACAATAAGATCTCAAATCTATTATCCAACGAGATCATGCCATATATGGGTTTTTTTTTTATATAAATAATAAAAAATAATGTTTTTAGTTCTGTAGTTCGAACAATAAAAATTATGCAAAAATTTGTAGTCAAACGAAAAACTAATATAAAGTCGACGAATTGTCAATCACTATAAACTTTGGATATCTAAACATTTCAGTATGAATACTACAAATTC
Organism: Picea mariana; assembly: GCA_032191745.1. NCBI lineage: Eukaryota > Viridiplantae > Streptophyta > Pinopsida > Pinales > Pinaceae > Picea > Picea mariana. The sequence continues at coordinate 403,569 of JASDQU010012531.1, forward strand.
AAAACCTACCGTAGATGATACAAACTTTGGATATGGCAACATATAATTCATTGGGAATAGCGAAGCTGGCAATAAGACCTCAAATCTATTATCCAATCAGATCATGACATATAAGGGTTTTTTTATTATATAAAACATAATGTTTTTAGTTCTGTAGTTCGAACAATAGAAAGTATGCAAAAATTTGTAGTCAAACGACAAACTAATATCAAGTCAACGAATTATCGATTGCTATAGTCCCTCTACGCCTTCGACATGGACTAACAAGATTTGATTTTGTACATTTCCTCTATTCAACCACATTAAAGTTGGCACCTCAATTTTGGCGCCTCAATTTCCTTATCCTCTTAATGTTTAGTGGGTTTGAAATTAAGATCCATGTATGTCCATGTAAATAAAATTTATAAATGGTTATAGAACTTTTAAATTGAGTTCTTTGAATGTGCTTAACTTTATCCGTTGGAGATATAAAGGCCATAAACTAAAAGAGGATACAACTTTTACTTGTTTAGACTCTCATTCTCTTTACTAGTCAATCATGTATCTAGCCTTATATTATCAATCAATCTACAAAAAGCCTTATATTATTAATAGATATGCATATCTTTTTATTATTGGTATAGTTTTTATTGAAACATTAAAGAACTAATTGTTGGCTCCATTTTAGACTAGGGTTCATATCATGTCCAACAAAGGGGGTTTATTATAGTCTAGGCATTGGCATTTTCAATCCTCATGAAGGGGAAGGTTCAAAGTGTAGTGCCGAGACTAAAGTTAATGCATGGCTTATATAATCTAACTATTGCAACTAGCACCAATCCCGTTACTCATACTTCCACTTTAACTATTGTGCATGTATTTAACCATTAGACCACAACCATTCTCTATATGATCAATGATTAAGCATTATCATATCAAGGATCATGATTCTAAATTAAGAACACAACAACTATGCAATCAAATTACCATTATGCAAGATTACAAATATGAACTCAAGTAAAAGACATCATCACCATACAATGTATAGACAACAATTTTTTTAAAGGGGGTTATCATTCCAATTATTTCCAAAGAAACCTAATACATCATTACACAATGGTTCTCAAGTCGTGAGATTGCAACAATAACATAGCTCAAAACCCTGATACTAACTTATATATGTAAATAATACATAGGACCACTAGGGATTTAACAACCCTTTGATATGCCAAGGAATTTACATATATACTATTGTGCTTGAAGGTGGGAAGGTACATTCAAAACTAGGAGGGTTGTTAGCCTACTTTCAGTTTCTTAATTGTGAACCAATTGATATCTACATATGCTTTTACTAGGTGCCTTTATCCTTTCACCACTTAGTTCCTTGATCACCTAGAATTCCACATGATATTCACATTCTTAGCACCCTCTATGGTAGATACTCCCTAATACTACTAACACTCTTCAATCCATGTGGGGAAACCCATATATTTTCACTCCATTGAGTCTATGCCATCATGCCTTTCCCTACAACTACAATGTTTCTTCTCTCTAAGTCAAAATGATAGGCCCAACAAGCCCTAACCACACTTGTTGATTCACCCCAGGTCAACTTCCACCACCCTTACTTGAGTCCACAACCTCCCCTAATGAGGAGCTCAACTTCAGATCACTTCCAAAACTTTTCCTCTAAAATCAATGAATTCCTTCAATTCCTTTGTTTGATTTCCCATTAAAATGTATACACCTACCATATAGACATTTAATCGATCTAGGTCTCATACTTAGCATCAAGTTTCCATAATGTGTATTAGATCAAAGGAAAAGTGGCGAAGCTCGTTGGTGATGGATTCAAGGGCTTGTATTTCCTTCGTAGCCATCATACATCCTTTCATTACTTTGGAGGAAGGCACTTTAATTATCTTTATGAAGATGGGATGTGAGTTTAAGCATGGGATTAATCAATGAGAATGTTAGATCTGGCTATCATTACACAACTTTGTCTTGCTTCTGGGCGCAAGGTATGTAGAACCAAAAGAGAGTGAGAACCCTTTGGATTGCCTTTGACACTCTATTTCTATAGGATGTTTTGGTTTAAGTCTATGATGATGGATTTCTCCCATGAACACTCCAATAGATTCACCTTGTGTGTGAATGCTAACTTGTGTTAAGCAATTTGTCAATCTGAGTGGCACACATGGGATGGGAGATACAAGAATGCCTTTTTCTATATGTGCTAAATTGGAAGATTGGCAAAGAGATTGGGAGCGAAACCATGAGTTGGACATGAAATAATTAAGAATAAGTAGATGGAGATTTGAAATTATTAGAGAAATCAAGTCTCAAAGGTTGGATGAAATGGAAGATGAAGAAGATGCAAAACAAAATTGAGAATTTCGAAAATGATAAAAAATAATAGGAAAAGGAAAGGTTGGATGAAATGGAATATTATGGATTGAAATACGTGCACACAAGAGAAGAAGAGATAGTACAACACGACTTAGCACATACAAAGAAGAAATCACTTGCCATCCATTTATCTATGGTGAATATAAAGAAAAAATCCCTCAATGAACATGGTCCGTTTTAAATTTTAATTGTTTCCATACTCTATAAATTTGTTTTTGGTTAAGATAATTTGTACAGTATAGAAGTCAATTAAAAAGTAATATTTCTAAAACATTTAAATTGGTTATGATAGTAATTATTAGAAACTTCTTTTTGGTAAAATTTGATGAGAGTAAGACTAATATATATCTTCAATTTTATATCACGATGATCGATTATTTAAATGGTTTAAATGCACCATATTTTGTTTTAATATAAACATAACCGTTCTTATTAAAAAATAAAAAATTCTTCAATGTTATCGGGACATCCTTTACATTATTTAAAGATATATTAAGAATCCATCATGATTCATTATTATTCATCTTATTACACCGAAGGTGTTATATATAAGGGGAGGTTGTCTTGGAGACCTTCGTAGTCTGTCCAAGTCTTTATACAATTTATTAAATAAACAATGAAATAAAGTGAACTACATAATGGTTTAACATTGGCAGTTGTGTATGGATGCTTGTGCATATGATGCTACCTTCAACACGTTTTTGGTCACAATAAATTGGGTGCTTCGTGGCTTCATGACTTTGTCCAAGTGTCATGCACGGTGGCAACTCAATATCATAATAAAGTCATTGAAAAAACCAATATGACATTGTCTCCTATAGAAAATTCTTTAGAATGGATGGAAAAAAAAATATGTTATGTGATATGGATGTTTCTTTATTGATTGGATTTCTTTAATTATTTTCTTCCCATGTTTCAAAGGTAAAGTAGTGCTAATCATATTGAAATGAATGTCAACTTGAGTATGAAGTAATTATTTCTAGGTCAATATACACTTTCTTCCTCTCATTGAATGCACATTTGTTCAAATTCAACACATTTTTTAGTGTTATATATATATCTATATATCTATATATATATATATATATATAGCATTAATAAAGTTTTTATAGTATGGAGATGGTTACATATATTTTTAATTCTATTTATTTTTTAATATGTTTGAATTTGGTCTAATACCCTTCTCATAGTATTAATACATTCTCATAGTATTGACATGGTCCCATCAGTTTTACATAATGGCTTTATAGGTTTTTCATAATGCCTTCATTGGCTTATATCCTTTATTCAAATTAAAATACGTTGTTTTTTCTTAACTATCAAAATGTTTTTTATTTTTTATATTTAAATTTTGTTAT
>JASDQU010012531.1:470664-497566 GCA_032191745.1 Picea mariana
AGATGACAAGACATAGCCACGACCAATACAAAGTGGATCTATGTAACAATATATGTGTCATTTGTCCAATAGAACTCCTTCGCAACCTGGGCAAAGCATATATCAAAGTGATTGCTCAACCCAGGGTCTTCTTACCAATCCCAATATGGTACGAATCTAACCATGTGAATAGATGTTCTAATGTCGAATATGGCAGAAACCACTTGATTACCGGTTAATGGTGTGAACCATTAACAAGTGCGAGGGAGATCACCATTAATGTCAATGATTCCCAAGGTACCTTAGTACATTCCAGCGAATGTGAATGGATGAGCTGAAGTCGAACATCCGTGGAATCATTCGATCAGAGGTCAATGATGTAAACCCATTGTCGAATGTGAGGAGGCCTGCCATTGAGGCATGCAGGTCCCAAAGTACTAACTGGTTTCTAAGCCTGATTCCCGGATAATGTGTTGAAGTTGACAAGAATAGACTCGTCGAGGGAGGGCCTTGATGTATCCCCCATCAACGACACGAAACAGATAGAGATGTAATTGGTAGATTAAATGAACATGGACTGACACGGGTTTTGAGACAAGATATTTTTGACTGATGACTCTCGAGGCAGATACTTCCCTTGAACACTGAGGCACAACAACAAAACATGACATGGACCAAAACTATGCAGTGGATACTGTGACTTGCGTCGGGTGACCCAAAGGAGTGAAAGGAACTCAAAGGATTGGCTCAGTGCAGAGGTTCAGCGGATTATGATGCATGCAAACGACACAGTGTCGTGTTCAAAGGCGACTCTAAGAGTTACTTTGTAATGTTCTCAAAAGACTGCTTGGCTTGCTTCTTTCAATTTTTTCCCCCATCCAGATAGACAAGTACCTCTTTTTGATTTAATGAGCTTGAGGAGGATAACACATGCTCGATATAACTCACCTTCGGTAAGTTCCTCTTCCTTTGTTTAACGAACCAGAAGAAGTAAGGGTTTGGTCCCATATGGGCCTGTCGATGTGTGCTTTAACGAGTCCAAAGACAGAAAAATTGAAGGTTTTTCGAGATTATAGAGTTTGGAAAAACACTTAAAAGAGAACTCTCTCAATTATTTTTTCGTACAGTAGTCTAACGAGACCGAAAAAGAGATAAACTATCGCTCGAAAGACGCCCTTTCTGACCTTTTAACGAGTGTGAAAGGAAGTAAGATCACTCGACAATCTTTTCATATTTAGAGAGTCTGAAAAGAGCTTAAAGGAGACTCCAGGGGGTTCCTTTTTTCGTGTGTTCGTGTATCCGGACGGGTCCGAAAAAGAGATAAAAGTTTACCCGGTTGCATTCTCATGTATTTACGAGCATGAGAAAGAACAAAGACTAAGCTCGGTATTCTGCCCCCAGCTTGAAAGCTGGTGGCTTGGCTATAGAATGATCATCAAAGGCTGGAGACATGCCCCCCAAGCTTCAATTCATTCACCGACTTTGAGGTTGTCACCAATTTATGTGCTAGATGGAGAAAAATGATACAGGTGGATGAAATGAAGGTTCAAAAACGAGACCTAACAAAAGACTCGACTCGACATCTACGAGATCTGAAGAAAGACTCAACTTGAAGGGAGAGGTGATTGTTTCATTTTTTAACGAGCTTGACACAGGAAAAGAACTATGCTCAAGGTTCCAGGTTCGATCCCCAGATTGTTGTTTCATTTTTTAACGAGCTTGCTACAGAGAAGAAAACTATGCTCAAGGCCTCAGTTTCATTTTTTAACGAGCTTGCCACAGAGAAGAGAAACTATGCTCGTAGCCTTTGTTTCATTTTTTAACGAGCTTGCCACAGAGAAGAGAAACTATGCTCGTGGTCTCTGTTTCATTTTTTAATGAGATTTCCACAGAGAAGAGAAACTATGCTCGTAGCCTCTGTTTCATTTTTTAATGAGCTTGCCACAGAGAAGAGAAACTATGCTCGTGGGTTCTTCTTTGATCATGTCTTCCAAGAGGATAATGCTCTGGAAGGATACCATGTTGAAGGATAAAATGTGGTCATGGCCTCTAGGAGATCTTCGCTGGATGGAAGATAATCACTCGAGAAAGGACACATGTCGAGGGTCGTGACAAGGGTAAGGAGATCAGGCTCCAATAACCCTACCGAAGAGATCATCATGTCAACTACCGGATCCAAGTCATCGGGAGTTGAGGTCATGGCAGACAATGCCACATAATTGACATGCGGCGGGGGCAATACTGTCTTCATATAAGAACCACTTAAGGAGGTAACCCAATCGGGGCCGATGAATGAAAGTTGATCAATAGTCACAATTCTTCCATCGTGAGGGAAAGATATCACACGGAAAAGAGTGGATACAAGAGATTTCATAGCATAGGCATAATCCCGCCCAAGGAATAAAGCGAAATCCAAGGGGTCTCGGACTACCATGACATCGATAAAGACAATTTTCCCTTCCAAAGTTACAGGAAACTGAGGAAGGATCCCTAAAGGTTGACTGGTTCTTCTATTAAAAGCTAACAGATTCCGTGTATCGGTGCAAGCTGCGGACAACCCAAAGTGTACCAAGCAACAAAAGACAAAATACTAACGGATGCACCTTCATTTATTAGCGTTTGAGGAACATCCCGACCACAAACCTGTACTGTAATCTGGAAAGGAATGTGGGAGGGAAGACGAGGTCTAGTTAGCACACCCCAATCAAAAAGGATGGCCTCATTACTTGGAGGGGGTTTCGCAGGAGAAGGAGGAATGCCCCCCAGTACGGTAGAGTCTGTATTAACGAGAAAAACATGGGCAGTATCGGGTTTACTCTCTAGAAGGGGAGTAGGATCGACCGATGATTGGATCAGATCAACCAATGGTGGACTTGGATAGACCACTTTGGCACTCTTCAGAGGAAGAGTGGGACTGACCGAGGAAGGGACTGGATCAGTCACTTTGACATTCCTCAATGGAGGAATGGGATCGACCGATGGCGAAACTGGATCAACCACTTTGACACTCTTCAGAGGAAGAGTGGGACTGACCGAGGAAAAAACTGGATCAGCCTCTTTGGCACTCATCAAAGGAGGAGTGGGATCGACCGATGGTAGAACCGAATCGACCTCTTGGGTTTCATTCTCCAAGGGAAGAATGGGGTCGACAGATGGAAACGGATCGACCGCTTTGGTGTCACTCTTTTGATGAAGAGTGGGGCTAATCGATGACGAAACTGGATCAGGTACTTGGGTTTGTGGTTCAATCGAGGAGAAAACTAGATTGACCACCTGATCAACCGGACTGACCGGGGATGGAAATGGATTGACCAGTCCATCAACCAATGATGGGTCAGAGGAAAGCTTACGATAACCTTTTGGAAGTTGAAGTTTTTCCAAAAGAGAAGAAGCCTCGTCCATGCGAGGACATAGGTGAGAGTAATGATTACCTTTACATAACATGCAAGGGAACTTGACAGTTTTCTTCTTCTTACTAACCTGAACATCACTAGTTGATGGGGCATCATCGACATGACTGACAGAGGCCGATGACATGGAGGACCACACTTATAAGACCTGGGTAAGACCAGGGCAATCCCTCAGAAAGTGGTCACCCTTACAAAGGCTGCAAGGGAATTTGGGTTTTGGATTCTTCATTTTAATCTTGTTGACATCATCAACACTCCCAGTACTATTAACAGTAACTAGTTTCGTAGAGCCAACATCTGATGTTGTTGGGGTCTTGGTCCTTTTCGAGCTCTTCTTCTTCTTCTCTTTCCGTTTCTTCTTCTTCTGATCAACCTAGCTACTTGCTTGAGAGCTTTCACTAGGCGAAGAAGGAGAAATGGAAGGAGACTTGATGGACGAAGAAGGCGAAAAGTAAACATGAGGTTGATGTGTGGGTGGTGTATTGACATCCAACGTATTAGGTGAAACTGAAACATTGGGAGGATTCAGGATCACCAGAGTGGGGAACAACCAGAATGGTAATCCAATAGTGAGTCCTGGAAGACTCAATGTGGCAACATATGGAGGACCAAAGTTTCCAAATGAAGGAAAGGTATAAGGTTCCCCAGGAGAAGGGGTTCCTCCATTGGTACTCCCTGGATTCGATGCCATTAACACTGACTCGACCTGAGGTCCACTAAGTAAAACAAACAACACACACTAAGAATCTAAGAAGCAATCAATCAAACAAACCTTCCTACAATGAAACCAATAGTTGGTGATGAAATCCAACGTCACGAGATCAAAATAGGAAGGGGCGGAGATAGAGCGGGTGGATCAGTTACGTTGGCGACCTGCTTAACGGACTTACGCCTTGGTGCAAGCTTCCATGCAGTAATTGTGGATTTACCCTCCAAGGAGCCCGAGTGAGTTTGACCAACGTCTGTTCCAGGTACAGTGAGACTTCCCTTCATTGTCACCTTGTGTAAGACCCTAAAKATTGTGGCTACTAAGGTCACCAACTCGTAGTCAGCCCCTGGGTGGGTACAGTCGAGAGTCCAATCGGAACGTATGGGCAGGATAACAAGTCCGAAATCAACTTGAAAGGCTTCCACGCAGTAATTGTGGATTTACCTTTAAGCGATCCCCATAATACGATTCGAACATTACAAACAGTTGGGTCATGGAGGGATAATCTCTGTAACTCACTCGAATGCGACCTCGTGCGTAACCCCTATGTGAGAGGGGGATCCCAGGCAGACTAATACGACAATTGGATTTTACTCTCCCTACTGCAAGATACTAAGTTTGTTTGATAGCTTTGGAAAGTTATCCTTTCAACCTATTCCAAAGCCCTACACCTTAAACTAATGTAGGTTTTCTAGCAAAGATGTAAAAAGTCTGATAAATTTTAGTTAAGCATTGATTTTAATGGTTGTTGTTTACTCAGAGGATGTACGAAAGTGAAACTGATGGAATGATGACTCGATTCCCAAAAAACATGCATGAAATATGATAAGCAATTGTTTCTTTTCAATGAATACCTATTTAAGGGAAAGATAAAGAGTCGTTTTCACTATCAAACACTATCAATTTTGTTCTCAATCAGATCCAATATGATGCTACAACATTTCAGAAATGAAAACTAATTTGCAAACTAATCACTAAGATGTACTTTTGTCATTTGTATGCGAATGATAATCAATTCAATGCAAAATTTCTCTTGCCAGCTACCCTTTTAGATCAAGGAGATTCAGACAAGAAAACACAGATTTCGCACAAACAACACACCCTTTTGCAATCAAACAAGAGAAAGAAAATAAAAAACGCAAAAGGAAGGAGAAGGATATTGGATCAGATGACCTCAAAGAACCAAATGAGAAGAGTTACAGACTTCAAATGTCCTTCACTAGAGTTCCCGCTCAGTCGGATAGGAGAGGAGAAAGCAGCGGATTGATTTCAAACTCCCAACAGCAAAAACTCAAAAAGAATGAAGAAGGGCATAAAATCTGAACAAAAAGGTGTTCAATTCTCATGAGGAAGCATTTCAAAGGTCAAAAGAAGAAGCATTGAATCACAAAGAAGCTCAGCAAGTGAAAAAACATGGTTTAGACCTCCAAAAATTACAATTTTTGAAGAGATTTTGGGCAAAAAGGGCTGGCGCTCTGGTATAAGGGACACTAGTGCGTTATAAAGCTCTGTCCAACACTCTAAGGGAGCATTGGTGCCCTGCTAACAAGGCAGGGGAGCGTTGGTCCCAAAAACTCACAAAAATGTCCAAAAAACCTTAAAATTCAGTTAAATTTTGACAATCAGGCCAAGTGTGATGGGGTAAAGAGTTAATCAGTGAGTGCAATTAGATAAATGGGGTGAACAAGGTCTGAAAACAATCAAGTAAGACAAGGTCTTATGAGGAAAATCAAAACTAAAAGTTTGATTCGTTCCCCAGTATGGTCGCCAGTTTCTGTTGTAGGAAAATCTTCCTGCGGACAGGTAGATTGCCTCAAAGAGCTAGACCCTACTCTAAGACATAAAATGCTTAACATGGACACTGACTTCCTTTCAAATCCATACAAGCTAGCACATGAGAAGGAAGTAGAAGAACAATACCTTTTTATCGATGTTTGTCCTTGCACGCTCCAAATCGAGCTCCAAACTCTCGCTCCTCGCTGAGTCATGTATACAAACAAAGTACAACCGCTTCCTACTCTATTGATGTTAGCTTGAAAACAGATCTATCTATCAATGATAGGTTCATGTAATATCAGACACAAACTAGAAAGAAACAGGCCAAGCGTGTCATATTAATGAGAATAATGACAGCAGTACTTACAATCGTAGATGCGAATGCGACAACTTCGTCAAGTCCCCTTCGTCTAACCCTTGCTCGAAAGATCCACAACCCGGATGATGGCAGCTTCACTGATCACTTCTCCTTTGACTGACTGTGTGTTTCCTATGAGATCATAGGTTTCATGCTAGCAATTCTTCCTCCTTTTCACCACCATAGAGCCTGCTTATATAGGTTAAAAGGAGCTTAACCTCTTGAGTTATCTTTAGAACAAGTTGAGGAATTCCCTCCTTGGATCAGGGATCTTCTGATGAAACCAAGAATTCGAATGCAACTGCCTTCTAAACTTGAGAGATCCTCCCCTTATTCTCCTCAATGGACCAACTACTGCCTCAGATTAGACAACGCTCCCTCAAAAGGGGCATCAGAGCGCTATAGCGCTCCCTAGGAAGCTTGAGGGGGGCACCAACGCTTCAGAGATGGATAGCGCTCCTTCAGAGGGGCAGGAAAGTGTTATAACACTCCCTGAGACCTTATAGGGGAGCGATAGCGCTCCTAAGGTTGATTTAGGGGAGCGCTCACCCTCAAAACCTTTTGTTTCAGAGCTCTTCTCAGGTGATAAAAGTTCTTTAACTTCAATGAATCATTTTCCTCCTTCAAATCAAGTGTATGAGATGTCTTAGGTGCCTCCTTAGTGTCGTCATTATGGCAGTGTGCTTGAACGACATTTGCGACACTTGCGAAAGTTGTAAGGAAGATGCGACACTTACGACACTTATCGAAGTGAGCAATATTGAGGTGTAACACTTTAGTATGTCTAGGTATAGTTCAATTTGGAATACATTACAATTTAGGGGGGACTCTTTTGTTGGTTGGTTTCACTAATTCAGATTGGGCTGGTGACCTTGGTGATTGGAATTCTATTGTAGGTTATGTTTTCAGCCTTGGTTTTAGACCTGTCACCTGGGCTTGTAAGAAAGAACAAGTTATTTCTCTTTCTTCAACGGAAGTAGAGTACTGAGCAACAATTAATGCAAGTTAAGAATCCTTGTGGCTTCAACAAATCCTTTCATAGTTTGGATTCCACCAACAACATCCGACCACCCTCTGGTGTGAAAATCAAATCAACATTAGCACAGCAAACACATCAAGCTCGCCAAAAATCCAATTCAACATCAACCCATCAAACACATCGAGCTACACATGCACTTCATCAGACAACTCATTCATGATCGAGTTGTTGAAGTGCTCTTTTTCCCTACAGAAGATCAAGTTGCAGATATTTTCAGAAAGTATCTTACAGAAGTGAAGTTTTTCAAACTTTGATCTATGTTAGGAGTTCAGGAAATTGTCATTAATGAGCAATAGGCTCAAATGCCTCCTTCCTTATCCTATTGCATCACCTTTGTAAATCCTTCAATCACATCCCAGGTTGTTCTTAAGGGAGGGTGTTAGGATATTTAGACACTTAGGAGTTAGTTAAGATCAACTTGGTCTAATTGTCTTTAGGTAAAAGTGTGTTGTTTAGTATGCATTAATATGCATTTGTAGTTATCCGACGGTCACAATATGTTCTAGATATAGATTGATTTGATGACTCATATTCTCCTAAATCTTAACGACTACATTGATCCGTGACTTAACACCTTATTTGTCCATGATCTCTATTTAAAGAGCATGGAGGGTCATTTGTTGATGATAGATTGTGAGAAACTCTCTTGTAAAATATGTTGCTTTTGCATTAATATATTGCCTCAAGTGGCCACGTTGGCTAGGGGTCATGGACTGTTTTCCTCTTTGAGGGTTTTAACCATGTAAAAACATCAGTGTGATGATCTTGATATGGTTGTGTGAGTGGTTACTAAAGGTGTTCATCCTGTGTTGGAATACCCTATTTTGTCAAATAGGAAGATCTTATTTTTCCAAAACCCTAAAAGCTAATAATTCCTGAAACCCTAACTTTTATATCCTAAGTCACTAAGGCGACTTTATTACAAATGTAAGCCTTATATTCTAACATTTTTGTAATGTTTGTTTATTAATAGAAAGGCTTATTTTTTATTATTTGAATCCATGCACACCATTTTTTGTTTATTAGGATTTATATGGTAAACTTGCAATTTGTTAGTGTTCTTAGTCAGTTTTGTTTTACTTCATTGAAGACATGTAATGTTTTTTCAAGAAGAAATTAACATAAATAGCTATTTTAAATGGGACATTGATAGGGATGGTTCACTCCATGGTTGTTTCGATATTCCAATTCAATAATAATAAGAAGGTAATGAAAACACTAAACAATGGGATATACATTGATGTTTGGCTTATGCCATGTATCTAGTTTTTGGAATTTCCATCTATGTGGAAAAATTCCATTATTTTGTTGATAGTTCCCATTTCCATTTGTGTGCATGAATTTTGTTAGCTTCTTGTTAGATCTTGTTAAAGTGGTTTAATAATATAGTGTAATGAGCATATTAATAATATTTCACAGTGTGTATTTTAACACAACTATGTATGTCGTTGACATGTTATGAAGCATGCTTGGCTTCTTTTCATGTGCATATGTACCAAAAATCAATCTCACTAGGTTGTTTGGAGTTGGGGCTAACAAATATGAGTGAAAAATCAAGCAAACCTAATAATGTTAACGATTATGCAGGTATACTCACTTACAAACTATACAAAACATATACATCATATTTTAATCCTTCAGACCACTCCTTCTTTAGCATCTAGACACATATCACACATGAAAGTTCCATGGGCTAGTGCTCCCTGTACAACTACTTCACTTACCCGAAACTCTACATTTCAATACCATTTCGGTGCCATCCCCAGGAGATTGTCACTGCATCTACAACATATAGTTTTCATGAGACACACTAACACATATAGCAATGATATGTTATCTCTTCATATCCAACGCCCATGGTAGGTTTCCCTAACATGCTCACTTTTGGGGCTAAGTTGGATTCTCCTTTTAGAGATTCCACATTGATTAGCCATCATAGTAATGCATGGGTCACTTCATCTCACAGAAAAACCACCCAAAATATTCTTTGGGGTACATATCACACATGGATATGCTTGCAGTCAACCTCTCTTGGTCACATAGGCCTATGAGAACCTCCTTGTTTCATAATGCATTCACTTTGCATCAACAACTTGCTAGCTCTCTCAACATTCAAAGCTTCCTCACATCAACAATCAATTTTCCTAGATTTATGTGTAGCGTAACACTGAGTTGCATGTTACTAGTTAGATCTTTGTTAGAAGGAACCGCTTTCTAGTCTTGTGCTGCATGCATATGCATTTAAATAATATTTCTTTCAAGCTTTGAATTGTGTGCATCATTAGATTAGGTTTTTTTGACCTTGTTAAGCAAAAAAGACTTGGAGCTATGTAAATCTATGAAAGACTTGTGACTCATCAATACAAGCAAATCCATCTTGATCTTAGATCATATATTCAAGGTTTTCACTAGCATTATTTTTGGTTTTTTCCTCTAGATCAACCAGTACGCTTAAGTTATTTTGGCTATGTGGGTAATATTTAACTTTTACCCTATTTTTCCTAGCACAATCTTCATTGTTCCTTCATTATTCCATATCAAGTGGTTTAGTAGTATAATGTATTGAGTACATTAATAATATTTCCTGCTATGTATTTTGACACAAATATGTATGTTGATGACATGTTATGAGGTATGCTTAGCTTTTTTGATGTGTGTATGTACCAAAAATGGCCAAATAAGAGGTTATTAACTATTTTTTTTTACTAAATACAAAATTGTTGATATGTATTTTTCATAATTCTAGTTATACTCAAACATGTTGTCCTTATATTTTGAAGATTGTTATAGCATAGATTCTTTAGACACCCTTTTCCAAAAGAATCATCTTCAAGGAGTTCAACAATAAGATAAAGGAGTTGCATAAATTTCTCAACAAGTCCCTATCTCTCCTTATGTCAAAAGGATGTTTCCATACAAATTCAAATCTCCTTGGAACTAAAGTTGCCATATTCAGGACTTTTATGGGAATCATGGTCATCCTCATAGGTGTATAACAATTTAACAAGTCCCTATCTCTCCTTATGTCAAAAGGATGTTTCCATACAAATTCAAATCTCCTTGGAACTAAAGTTGCCATATTCAGGACTTTTATGGGAATCATGGTCATCCTCATAGGTGTATAACAATTTATAGATCTTGAATGTGATTTTGAATATGATGTTGACATAAACCATTGATTAAGTTTTCTACTAGGATTGGAATTATCCTTGCAAGTGTATGAGAATTTGTAGATTTTGAACAATATTACTTTTTTTTAATGGAAATAACATGGCTATAACATATCAATTATCATTTGAACTAAATTCACTCTCTCTTTCTCCTTTTGGATTTATAATTTCCCTTTAGGATGCTTACGAAGTTGCATAAAGGATGCTAACCCATATACTCAAATATTCATGAAATTAAATATTATATATTTGTGCATTGTATGGTTATTGTAATCATATTTACCTAATAAGAAAAATGGTTTATTAATAAAATCCTTATTTAGATTTTTCTAAAGCTTGCACGAGCATCAATGAGATTGATATGTGGGCATTTTGTATTTTCCATTTTCCATTTTTTAATATGACAACTTGTTTGGTAGAGTAATTGCTAAAACGTGATGAGACTTATGTTTGATCTTCATGAGATTTGAATGTTTCAAATTTTGCATGAAGACCATGTAACATAGGGAATGGCTAAATATAAAAGAATCATAATAGTTGAGTTGTGAGGGCATAGGTGTAAACCAAAGTTCCTATACAATCATTTGCTATTCTTTAGGGCTTGCATTATGGTTAAAACTTAATTTAGGTAATATTAGTAGATTTAGGTTGTATTCATCGAGACAAACTATGTAGTTGGTTAGTAATGCACACTAGCTTAGACATGGTTAATTAGTGTATGTATTTTCTACATGGTAGTTTTATCTAAGTATGGGAGGTCAATTGCCTCCCAGGAAGTTTGAGTTTAACTTAACTCTTGTGACGAAATTATTTTATATTCAATTTATAAGGAGATGATTCGACTTATTTGTATTGGTCATTTATTTGTAATGATCTAAAACATTTTTATATTATACTTATAGACAACTTTAGTGAGATGTTTTGCTTGATTCTAATTGAAACAAAACAACAAACCTATATAAGAAATTACTTTGTAGCTGGTAAAAAAATTCACATAATTACAGTGCAAGAAAGAGTATAGTGGAGTCATGCTAAATTGGACATGATATAAGGTAAAAAAGGGACCTTGATAACCAAAGACAATTTTTGTTATATTTTAAATATTGAACTTAAAAATGGGTAAACTTTTAGAAAAAATTACTCATCCTTAAAATTAAAATTATATATTACATCAACACTACAACCATACATAAAGAGACATACATAAAGAGAGTAGGGGCTTGTCATGATAAATAGAATTATGCAATGAATCTAACATAATTGCTAAAGTCTTATTTGTTGAATTATTGTTGGGGTTGATGGTCATATTTACTCTTTTCTACTCCAAACTTGCAAGGCACAATGCTAACAAGAAGCCACTCTTTATGAAAATACCTCTAGGTAACAAGTATCGAGGGATGAGATATTGACATGAAATGTTTTTTCCATGAGAAAATAATATTCATATCTCTATGGATGACTATTGTAATAGAAATAGTCTCGGAAATCTACAAGATTAAGGTGCTATGAAAAAAAGAGGATGGGCAAGCATTCTGTATCCAATGTCAAGAAAGTTCTCCCTTCTAGATATTTCTTGTCCCTAAGTTGTAAAGCGAACTAATGTCCAAGTGAAAAGAGGTAAGTAAGAATACAATATTACCCCATATGAATTGTGGATGCCATTTATTACAAATTTTTAACTCAAGTTGCTCAACTATTTTTCGATAGTTAAATTGGGTAACACTCCCTCAACATTAACGCAAGGAGTGGTGCCAAACTCAAAATGCTTTTCGGCCAAGCAATTGCATCTTAGGGGAATCTATGTGATCAAAAACCACCTAAGACTTGCACTTGGCCTCATTCTACTTCAACATGGAGCATGCCTAGCGAAGTTCCAACTCGATTCATCATTGTGATAAGTGCTACACCTTACTACTAGACCATGGCTTGCTACATTAACGCGAGGAGTGGTGCCAAATTCAAAATAGTTTTTGGCCAAGCAATTGCATCTTAGGGGAATCTATGCAATCAAAATCCAACTAAGACATGCACTTGGCCTCATTCTAATTCAACATGGAGCATGCCTAGTGAAGTTCCAACTCGAGTCATCATTGTGTTAAGTGCTACACCTTACTACTAGACCATGGCTTGCTACATTATGTTGCACAACTTCAATTCTAAAAGATTTTTAAATTTTGTGTATTGAACTAACCTCTGTGAAGAGCTAAACTCTATATGAGCTACTTCTTGCAATCATGAGCATGCCCTTCATATAAAAACCATGGATGCAAATATGGATTGAAAGCATGAAATCACTTTCATTTTCAAAAATGTTTATGCAACAAGTGTAAAGTAGTGCCAACAAAGATGAATGAGAAGTTGACAAACTACTTGTTATGGTTGTATAAGAACAAAGTTGTTCATATTAGACTATAGTTTCTGTTGGAAACCTAATCTGTTAGGGTTATGATTATTCACTTGAGAAGGAATATGAAAAGTCACAAGTGAATAGAAACTGTTATCAGGAGTCCAAAAAACCTCTTAGAAGATGAATCCAAAGGTCATAGATCATGTATTTATATGTGTATCATATTAATAAAATGCATATCATGTTGATCTCCATTATAGTGTAGTCTAACAATGGTATCAAAGCACCTATAGTTCTTAGTTCTTAGGGCCTGAATTAAGCTATGGTAGTTGTCCATAGTGTCCTAGTTTAACTCCACAATTCTCCCGTGTGTAGCAACGTCTTTGGATATTCCTTTGCGAGTCTATCCATCTACCTGCAAATATGCCTCCCACGTGCAGATACACTCAAAAACCTAACCCTAATCTGTTGTGTCAGGAAGGCCGTTGGCGTCATTTCTCTCCATCCAAGTTAGGAAAATGAGTTTGTAGAGATCTGCCTTCATACATCCTTGAATTATGCGTTGTTCCCTCCTTTTGAGTGTAGAAACGTCCCTCTGCCTGCTAGTTTTCCAATCTATGTTAGTTTTCTAGTCTTCCTTCCTCTTGTCGTCGACTGTTGTTTGCAGGAGTTGGGAGAGGGATTCATCATCAAAGAAATGGTGGGTATATCAGTAGAATTCATGGGCTCGAAACTCTAATATGCTTCTGCAAAATCCGTACTACATTTCTCCACCTTCAATTTGGTCATCACTTCTTTTGGTCATGGCTTTCCAAGCAACAAAGAGTAGGAGATCTTGGGATCCAACATTCTGAGAATGTGATCTGCGTTTTGAACCCATTCCCTGCACCCATTTTTGTCCATATTTGACATTTGTGAACATTGTATGTATCTTGATCGCCGCCCCAAGTTCTCTTGGATTTATTTCACGGTGGGTCGAAGGTCGGGTGAGATGAACAACTTGGACCACAACCATTGCAAAAGCTACGAGTTCTCTCCTCTCAGAGCCTTGATATTCTCTAGCATTGTCGTTGGATCGATTGTCTCCCTTGTCTATCCTGAAGATCGAGAAGAGGTTGAAGCATTCAACCTTGATGACGACAGTATGGGAAACGACATCTTGGATCTTGAATGTATCCTTCATCTGTCCAAAGAGATTCATGGCCTCGCTAGTCAACACATCCTTGGACAGGGTGTTTTATGTTACGTTCCAAGTGATCAAGCCATTGAACAGTGACCCATCATTAAAAAGGCCTGAAAATGCCTTTACCCACCTATTTGTAGAGGTACTTGATAGGAGTTGGAGTGTCCATGCATTTCTTTGTTGTCGCCACCATATGAGTCTTGTATACATGCTTTCATAATGTTTGTTAACACGGAAAAACTACAATATCCTTCAATGTTCTATTAAATGGTATTGGTATTTTCCCTTCCTTTTTCAAAAATAAAAAATAATAAAGGTGTATAGGGCACTCCATATTAGTTCAGTGATGACATACCAATATTCCAAAAGCAAGTGATTAATTGCTTGTAAATATCGCCCTTGCATACCCTCACCTACGTTGAAGCTCTTTTCAATGAAAACTTTTGTAAATCTCATGTACTTGAGCATTTCAATATGTGGCTCTAGTGGTAGAAATTCCAAGGGCATGAGTGCTTTGAAGAAAGCAACCCCAGGGATTTAGTCTGCTAAAAAATGTGTAGAATCTTGTGTAGATGAGATATGCATGTTGCATAGATTGAAGGAATCATTCCTTTAATTGTTTTGAAAACTGAATTGCTCATTCTCTTTTTCTGGCCATCGAAGGTTCAATAGTTTCTTGTTGTGGGCATAATTTGGTGGTAGATTGTGGGTGAAAACTGACACTTTGAGTTACTTTCATGGCATGGTAAACTAGTTACCTCATATTCATTTATTCTCCATACATTCTTGTCTAGAATTTACTTCAAGGTTCCTAAATAAATTCTCCACACATTGAATTATTGAATAGACTCTACTTCAAAATTTCCAAATCCATGAGCCACGAGTTTCGATTGTACTTCGTCCATAGATAATGATTGTTTCCATGCTTCAGTGAGTCCCTTGTACAACCAAATATCCAACTTACTTAATTAGTGAGTCCCTTGTACAAGTAGACATCCATCTTACTTAATTAGTAAGGAAGAGTGGAGCAATGATGTCATTGAATATTGGATGGTTAATGAAGAAAGAAGAACATGGCAGTTAGTTATGCCGATGATTGGTACACCCTAATATGAGCGAGCTCAAAAGGATAGAAGCGACAAATGATGAGGGAATGATATGATCCAGTTAGAGGAACTCGAAAATTCCTTCAGAAATCCTCATTATTAGCTATCATAGAGACCGACATACTCAAAGCATCGATGGCACATTCAATTCTCAAGATCAATTCAACTCCAAAATCAAAGTAACTTGCAGATAGTCTTTTTGTAAGTTTACTTGTACTTTTTAAAAATTAAGCTGAATTACATTATAAACATGTGCATTTTCGGTAGAGGTTGACAATTGGACAACCTCCATTCGTTGAGTTTGTGATCTGTAATTGAGGGACTAAGAGTCCACTCAATTCACCAACACATATGACTATTGCGGAATAAGTTTGTTTTCTATTTTTAATGACCAACTCCAATGGAAAATTCAATGAAGTATAATTATGTTGCCCCTTCAAAGACCATGCAACATTTAAAATAATTTATCTTCCACTTAACAATATGCAAGGTTAATTAGTGAAATCATAACTCAATGAATATCTCAATAACTAATCACATCAGCATACCCAAAAGATTGCAGAGAAAAAACACACATCTGAAACAATGTTTTACTTCAAAAACCCAACATTCATTGGAGATTTTATTACGTTCAAGAGAATATTATAAAGGAGTGAGCTTGACACAGAGTCTGTGTATTGTTACTCACTGTGAAGATCAAAATTGCAATAGGCCATGGCTCAAAGACACCTTCACTTAGAGTGAACATGCACATTAACTCCTTCGTCCACTCAACCTCAAGCAGGCTTCCCTCTTCGAGCTTTAATTTATGCTACTATCCTTTTCTCTTTCTCCTTGCATCTCCCTTTTGTTTCCTTCTTCACTACACCCCTCATTGTTTTTAATGGGTTGCCTTTAGAAGGCCAACCGTCACAACATTTCGTTTCACCTTCCCATTGTGCCAAAAAACAAGAACATGTTTATTTACAACATTTACAAACATTTTCCAAGATCCAATTCGGATCACACCTCCCCATTTGAAGGATTTTGGTCCCAAAAAGATGGACTATTAAGGAGATAGGAGAAGAAGGCCTCCATTTGCGTATGCATATCCACCATTCCATTGATGACAAAGGTGGCTTGTTTTCTTCTTGTCTACCCTTGTTTCGCTACTAGAGGAGTTATGTTATTTCTCTCTTGATGTGCTTTGACAAGGTATGCCTTGCCACCCTTGACCAAGCGGTACTTGTTTTCTCTCCTGTAGAGGGTAGCATCCCTATCCCACAAGTAGGGGCTACCCAACATCACTCAACATGTGTCCAATGGTGCAACTTCACATTCTACCTCATCAACATAGCGACACCAATGGCAAACTTGAGTTTACATTGTCGAGTGATTCTCATAACAATTTTCCCTTGCAACCATACTAGTGAACTTGGTTGCACTAGATCATAGGTTTCTAGACCAAGCTTATCAACTAATGTTTCAGAAACCATATTACATTGAGAACCACTATCGAACAAGGCATTTACCTTTCGGTTCTTCACTTGACTTTTGATTTGGAATAGCGCATGTTTATATCCACTCACCTTTCGTTGTTGCAATGTGGTGCAAACCACAACTTTGTCCAGATCGAAGGTGCTTTCTACCACTGCTTATTTTGTCTCGATAGCTCCCTTAGCTTTCCCCTTGGACTTTAACCACTTTGGATGTAATTCTGGATGAAGTTTCCAGCACTTCTCTTCTATGTTTCCATCTACATCGCAATGTTTGTAATGCCTGTTAGGATCCCTCCATTTTTCGGATGTGGCTGTCATCTTCTTGTCTCTTCTCTTGCTAGTTTCTTCTTGGCCCATGTGATGCTTTCCTTTCTTGGATTCCAACTCAATGTAGAGAGCCTCCTTGCTTGCCTCGTCTATGCTTTTCACACCATGAAGATGCAATTGTCTTCAGATATGGTCGAAAAGTCCTCCAAGGTACTTCATCACCACTCCTAGCTCTTCGAAAGAGATACCTAACCGGATGGCGTGCCTCTTGAATTTGAAAGTGCATTCTTGCACTCGTTGTCCTTGTTCTTGCTGAAGGTACTGCCACTTCATGAATTGTTCCTCTTTGTAAACTATGGGATAGAATTGTGACTTCAACAATGCCTTGAAGTCCTCCCATTTTGTCACTATGGGCTTGTTGCCTATCCTTAGTGCATCCACATATCTCTCCTAGTACAATAGAGCATGTACGGTCATCTTCAAACGGGTAAAGGAAATTTGTTGTGTTTCTTGGACTTGCTAAGGTCCAGAGTAAACTTTCAATTGTTTCAACCAACTATCCATGGCTTCAACATTAGTTTTCCATCAAACATGGGTATTTCAAGCTTCACTTCAACTTTGAAAGGAATACTGGAAGATGAAGAAAAGTTGTTACCATAACCTGAGTTTCCAAGCCTCTCACCTCCGGGACCTTCTAGGACAACCTCGTATTCGTCATTCTCAGTTTCTACCGAGTGTGCTTCCTTACCCTTCATTACAAGTAGTTGTGTCATAAACTCTGTCAATGTAGCAATGCCTTGCTCCAACCGAGCCAATCTGACCTCTGGGTCTTCCCTGTTATCTTCTTCATGATGATGCCCCGCCATTGATCGTGCTTTGCTTCTCTATAGGCATAACAACAATGCTTGTCCATTGTTTTGGTACCAATTGTAGGTGTTTACCATGCAAGTGTTCTCCAAGCCTTCAGAACCTACTCTGATACTATTTGATCTGTAATTGAGGGACTAGGAGTCCACTCAATTCACCAACACAAATGACTATTGCAGATTATGTTTGTTTTATGTTTTTAATTACCAACTCCAGTTGAAAATTCAATGAAGTAGAATTATCTTGTCCCTCTAAATACCATGCAACATTTAAAACAATTTATCTTACACTCAACAATAGGCTAGGTTAATTAGTGAAATCATAAGTCAATGAATAGCTCAATAACTAATCACAACAACATACCCAACAAATTGTAGAGGAAAAACACACATCTGAGACAATGTTTTACTCCAAAAACCCAACATTCACTAGAGATTTTATTACGTTGAAGAGAATATTACATAGTGAGCTATACATAGACTCTATGTATTGTTACTCACTATGAAAATCAAAACTGCAGTAGGCCATGGCTGAGAGACATCTTCACTTAGAGTGAACATGCACATTAACTCCTTCATCCACTCAACCTCAAGTAGACTGCCCTCTTCGAGCTTTAATTTGTTCTATTGTCCTTCCCTCTTTTTCCTTGCATCTCCCTTCGTTGTCTTCTTCACTACAACCCTCATTGTTTTTAATGGGCTACCTTTGAAAGGCCAACCATCACAACTGTTTGTTTCACCTTGCCATTGTGACAGAAGACAATAAAAAATGAAATAAAATAAGAACATGTTTATTTATAACATTCACAAACATTTTCCAAGATCCAATTTAGATCAGTGTAAATTGTTGAGTTTGGTTGTTAAAGTGTGGCATTGCAAAAAATCCTTTTGAGGTCTAAGTCAATCTTTAAATGGATTGAATTATTGAATTATTAAAGTTATTGAATACTTTAATACTCTCTATTGTCAACAATACGATCACAATTGACAAAGCAACTCTCACTAATGTTCTAACTTGTTTACAAGATTTGCTGGAAAAAAATGAATTTCTCCATCTTGAATCACAACTCCAACAAGATGAAATACAACAAAAGAATCGATATTTTGAACTACTCCTTGTTCAAAATAATTCTCTTTTTGAATTTGAGAATGATTCCTATCAACAACCAACACATGATCAAACCAATGATGTCACTTCACATGCATATTCAAATGAAGATGAAGTTTGTCCTAAACAAGTTTTGCTTGCACTTTCCAAGCCCATTATTAGACCTTGGGAAGAAATAATCAACAACAAGAACAAAATAGGTCTTCGATACAAAATGGAAGTGACCTTTCACATTTCAGATTATTCCAAACCAATCTAGTTCCAGAGTGTTGGATTTATACAAGAAAATCCATCTTCACTTGCTCCAGTTCAAGATCAGATTCCTAAATGCTAACATTGTCATTGAGTTGGCAACATGGAGGATTGATGTTTTGATCTTCATCCTTGTGAGCATTGTGGAAAACATAATAATCCTTCAGAGAGATGGTCCAAACGAAAGAAACCTACAAGATTAAAATATCACTATGGGTGGATCACTTTGTTAATGTATCTTAACCTAGCACCAGGAGGTTATTCTAAAATGAAATCACTTTATTTAATAACAACACATCTAGGTTACTTAACCAAATATTAGCGGAAGCATAAAAACCGAAACCAATCACCTTGCACAAAGATTTTTGGGTAAACACCCCTGGAAAAAACCTCGAAGGGAAAACTAGATGCTAGTTTGATTTATTATTATCAATCTTGGGCTCTCGTACTGGGATAATGGCCCATCATAGGAATACAATGCAACACCTGGTTGTTATCTCCCTTGCTGCCCCTTAGCACCTCTCATCGGCCTTTCCCACTCACACTTGGATGAACTCTCTTCACCCACTCAATGAGATCTCCTAACTTTGTGTGTGTCTATGTCTCATCCTCTCACCCAGGTTGTCTTTTATTACATCGAGTTAACCCTAAATCCAAAACCCTAGATCTTCTACAAAGTGATCAATGGTTGAGATCTAATCTCACATTCACTTTAGATCTAACAACTAGGACTTAATCAATTCACTTATGTTAATAATGCCAAATAAGTTAGGCATCTAACTTAATTAATCTCACATTAATCTAAAAGGTCATTCACTTGAATTACTAACTCATAAAGTGAATTTCCTAAGGTTTTGAGCAGTTACAAGGACGACTTTCACATGCTAGACACCAATCCTATGTGGAAGTACATGTCCGATGCTAATACATCAACTCCCTCTTAGTGAGGAAGGTACTTCTACCACCTGGAGGTGGCTCTATCTTCGCTATCATATCTGCAACCATTCCTTCTCTCCAATCCACTTGATTGACTGCCCTCTTTGACATGAAAGCTATCATTGCCATCTTGCTCATACTCGTCTGCAAAGACTTCCTTTAATCATGCTTTTAGAAGCCTCCTACTCATGAGCATCCTACATGGTCATCTCATACCATGACTGCTTCTGGATAGACTTGGAAGGTTGTTCGTTCCTACATGAACCTGAAGGCTGACTCTCTCTGAGCTGCTCAACCTTCGGAGCCACCTGCTCCTTGTCCTCTGTCACTTTGATTATTTCCATAGCTCACATAGGTTGGCCCTTTAGCCTATATAGGTTGCTCTCTCTAACTCTAAAAACAATTGTTGTGTCTGAGATAGATCCTTTGGGCTTGATCAATGCATGTCCATCCTGGAATAGTATATCACAACCCTTATTCTCAATCGCTAAGACTGAGAGCACACTCCTCCTGAGTTCTGTCACCCATAGCACATTCGTCACTCTCAACACATCTCATGACTCCATTCGAAATGGGACTATCCCAGATCCCTTCACTACATGCTTGGTCCCCATAGCAAGTTCCACATACATCTCTGAGTCAGACTCTGTGAAGCTCTCAAACAACTCTCATGCTCTTGTCATATGACAAATGGCTCCACCATCTATCAACCATACACTAGTTGATATGGTGTCCAAGGAAGTCTGAGAAACAAGTAAGAACTTTGTTTGTTCAAACTTCTTGGCAAACTCATCCATTTGATCCTTTGTCAACGATGCTACCTCTAGTTGTGTCTTATTTCCACCCTTCTTCTTGTTTGTACATTGACCTGCATAGTGCCCAAACTTGCAACATGCATAGCACTTGACTTTGCTTATGTCCTTCTTATTGTTGTCTTAAGAGGTAGAATCTCCGCTGGCAAACTTCTTGAACTTGCTCATCTTTTCCTAGCTGGCAAGAGCAAGGCTCTCATCATCAACCTTGTGTTGGCCTCCATTTAGTTCTTCATCCCGAAGTTCCTCCTGAACGAAGTCATCCCACAACCTTAACCAATCAGGGAGCTTCTCTCGTGCCACAATCCCTTTGATGAACAATCTCCACTCCTTCTTGAATCCTTTAAGCATCGTCCTCACCAACTTTGAATCATTTATTGTCTTCCCAATTGCTACAAGTTCATCTCGAACTTGTCAAATCCGGATGAGATAAGTCGTCACTGTATCTAATCTTATCATCTTCGTAACCCTGAGCTTCTCTCTCAACACCATTTTGAAATTCTCGTTCTTACTCTAAAACAAACTCTTCAGAGCCTCCCACATGTCCTTGGCAGTTGTCTTTCTAGATAAATGAGGGATAGAATGATCCTTCACTCCCTCTAGAATAATCCTTCCAACTTTCATGTTCTTGAGCTTATGGGCGACCAAATCTTTTGGATTCGTTGGTGGAACCACAATGGAGTTGGAAAACTCTCAAATGTCGTTTTCCATTAACACCAACATGATCCTCTCCTTCCACGGACTGTTCTTGGACACACCGTCCGTCCAAGTTCCAACATGTCTTCAAACTGCAAATCCGATGCAACCATCTCCGCAACCTGCCGAAAAACTCGAAAAAAAAATTGGTTGCCCAGACTGTTGCTTGGTCCTGTTGCTCGTTGCCCGTGCCTGCTACCCACTACTTGGACCTACCCTTATTTCCTGCTTGTTGCTCGAGGCTACCCAGAAATATGCCCTGTTGCCTGGGGTGCTTGCCCGCTACCCGACAATCATGCCCGCTTCCTGGGAGCTGCCTGGATGTTGCCCGACGACCAATGACCCCTGCTAGGCTAGCCCGCGATTTCCCTTGGTTGACGATTGCCTAGCCAATGACTTTCTAGCTAGCCGATGATTTTTTGCACCTTGGTCGACTGCTCCTAACTTGTTAGCGGCTCTCCTCTTGCCACCCGCCTCTCTCCACAACGTCCATCGCCCCTTCTTTTGCAACACCTCCACCAATCAACGATTCTACACCTTCGCCACTCAACCCAACCCTCTTTAGCAGTGGTGGATGGTTCCTTTGTTGGTTGCCACCCTTTGCGGTTGCTACTACAAGATCTCAACTGGTCGGTGATCGCTCTTTCACAGTTGCAACTTCATGTCGCCAAACTCTTTGCTAATTCCTAACCCCCTGCACGTCCACTTATCCATTGGTTTCTTCTTCGTTGCTTGGCGGTTGCAGTTTCCAACACTGATGCTTGGATCTCCTTCCTCTATTGGTTATGTCACCAATCCTCTACCTACCAATTGCCAATGTTGCTCCTCGTTTGCAGTGCACGACCCAACCTTGGTGGGTGCCTCTTGTCTACAACTCACGATCTTCAACCAATCATCTTTATGCAGTAACGATCTCAACACCCACACATCCGTAAAGAGGTTGTACGATGGCTCTGTACGGCGACAGTTGTACAACTACCATACAATACTTCTAATTTATATATATTTTTAATTACTCCCTCGTAGCTCAGTCTGTAAAATAAATTTCTCTCAGTCCTGTAAACTTTAAAAAAAAAAATCCTTGCTACAAAAATGATCTCGTGCAAATTTGGTTTTCTCAGAATCTCGTCTTTGATACCATGTTAATTTATCTGAACCTATCACCAGACAGTTATTCTGAAATAAAATCACTTTAATTAATAACACGACTAGGTTACTTAACCAAATATTAGCTAAAGCATAAAAACTGAAACCGATCATATTGCACAAAGATTTTTGGGTAAACACCCCTGGAAAAAACCTCAAAGGGAAAACCAAATCTTAGTTTGATCTATTATTTTAAATCTTGGGCTCCCATCCTAGGATAATGACCAATCAAAGGAATACAATGTAGCAATAGCCTAGCCCACCTGGATGTTATCTCCCTTGCCGCCCCTTAGCACCTTTCCTCAACCCTACCCACTCACACTTGCATGAACTCTCTTCACCCACTCAATGAGATCTCCTCACTGTGTGTGTGTGTGTGTCATCCTCTCACTTAGGTTGCCTTTTATTACATTGAGTTAACCCTAAATCCAAAACCCTAGATCTTCTCCAAAGTGATCAATGGTTGAGATCTAATCTCAAATTCACTTTAGATCTAACAGGCATGACTTAATCAACTCACTTAAGTTAATAACGCTAAATAACTTAGACATCTAACTTAATTAATCTCACATTAATATAAAAGGTCATTCACTTTAATTATTAACTCATAAAGTGAATTTCCTAAGTTTTTGAAAGGTTACAAGGATGACTTCCACATGCTAGACATCAAGCCTTTGCGAAAGTACCTGTCCAATGCTAATACATCAACACACTTTTTGGCAATGGTCATCAACAACTAAGAAGATATATCGGTCATACCAAAGAATTCATTCTCAAGTATTGACACATCTTGCAGTGGAAATATTTTCATCTTTTCACCTTGTCTCTGACAGGGGGAAATAATATTAGTGATTGACAGTTAGACTTCAGGTTTTGAAGTCCTATCGATCGAGCAAGAACAAGCAAGCTAGATTCAGAGCCAACATTGAGATTCGGTTTGTGGTCTTCTTTAAACCATTATTTAGTAGAAGACTTACAACTTTTGCTAAACAACAGTTTATGGTCATCTTTAAACCACCATTTGAGAGTACTTCCAATTAGCATAAGACATCAATTTCTAGTTAAATTAAGAAATGTTCCGGGAACCACTAAGCCTTAGAGCCAAGTTCCAAGGTTTGTGGTCTTCCTTAAACCATCATTTAGTAGAAGACATTAGCTTATGCTAGTCATTTGGTTTGTGGTCATCCCAAAACCACCATATTCTGAGAGCACATTTAGCCATTGACAATTGTCCACTTTCAGATTTCAGCTCTCTGCTTGGACTTACATACACTCCTTCACACTAAGGGGGGAATGTTGGAAACCTAATATGTTAGGGTTATGATTATTCACTGGAGAAGGAGTATGAAAAGTCATAGGTGAATAGGAAATGTCATCTGGAGTTTAAGAGACCTCTTGGAAGATGAATCCAAAGGTCATAGATAATGTATTTATATGGGTATCATATTAATAAAATGCATCACATTGATCTCCATTTCGGTGTGGTCTAACAATTTCCATGTTAGAAATATATTAAGACTTTGTCAACTTTAACAAAAAAATACAAGTGCACTTGGGTTAGGCATATTTGTCCCCTAGCAATTGACTAGTGTTCTATTGATTAGTTAGAACAACTTTAAAAAAAGATGGCACAGACAATGACTATGGAGGGGTTTTCCAAGAAGAAGCTCTCAACCTTGTATTTGTGCTTTATGTGGAGACACCACCATGTTGCGTCCTCATAAATTTTGAACTAGAGTGTAACTTATGACAACAATAGACATGGTATGATGGCATCAAACCTTTATAAGGCATGAACATATGCCTATAGGGATAACTAGCTTTGCATGTTTTCATATGGCCTCGAATTTTTTTGTAGTAAACTATATTAAACCAATGGTAAATCTAACATATGTAATATGTTTTTGGGTTAATAAAATATTTCATTTGTAGCAAGTTGTGAACAAGACCAATATCATGATTTATCTCTATCACTCTAGCTATGTCTCTACAACAATGAACTAGGCTTTTGGTTATGCCAGGTGACCATTCAATTCTCTTAGACTTTTTAGGGAATCATTAGTCAAATCATAGAATCTCGACTCTCCCCAAAACTAAACATCCACCATTGCTAGAAACCAATAGACAAGAAAAACATATCTGTACCTAGGTTTTGATGTTCACAAACTAATGCATTATAATAGTGTTATTAGAACAATTAATACAAATTGAACTATTCTATATAAAAATATGTGGATGTTAAGGTACACATATTTGGGTAGCATAAGCAACAAGTAAAATTGTCATGAATTGAACTTTGAATGGTAGTTAAGGAACTGCTAATTTAACTACAAACCCAATTGCACGTCTATTTCAATAATTAACTAAGCATTTAACACAAGGTAAGGATTATGCTCCATTGGTTTGTAGTTAATAAAATCATTTACTATTTTTAACTAAAGCCAAATTAGTCGTCAAAAGTTCCTTTTTATGCTATGTCAGGGTTCTAATAATTTAAGTTCTAGTTGATTGATTTCCATCCATGTGCTTCATTGCAAAATTATGATGCAAGCAATTTATGATTAGTTAAGCTTTAGTCCAACATTTTTAATACGAAAATGTTCCATCCTAAATGTTGTTTAATATTAGATACCTATTATACAATCGCAAACAAAGACAACAATTTACAAGTAGAAAATCATTCAAATACATGTATCATCAACATAAATCAATTTTTTGAACAACTCAATTTCTTATTGAAAACTAAGGCACTTATTTAAGCGAAGACTTCAATTGATAATCCTTTGCAAATACTGCAAACCGTTCCAAATCATTTCGAAGAATCCTTTCAACTAGGGGAGAGAGTCCCTGGAAAACAAATGTACATAGTGAGTTGCAAACATTCCAAATGAAGACATAAACGTACACATCACTACAGGGAATTAAGTCTAAAAACCAATTTGGCTACATTTAAATTCAAGTTACTCAAGGATTTCATTTTGTTAGTTACAACATTAAGTCTAAGAAAATCAGATTTGCTTGCAAATAGAGACACCAACTCAAACTTAAAAAAACTTCAATCTTAACATGCAACACATTTTTTGACCATTAGAGGACCATTAGATAAGAACTTTGAATAAGCTTTTAAATGCTATCTATGACAAGTTTTTGTGGTTAAACCATTTTTTTTATATATAAAAACCAACACCTACCACCTATAGAATTTATGCATATAACACACCCATTCATTGGTTGTTAGCTTAAAATATGGATAAATGCATGTGCACATCTAAGATTGTTAATTGTAAGGAAAACGAATATTATAGGATGAAGTAGTGCACATTCTTGACCAAAGAAGCTCTAAAGCACTTATAAACAATAAAAAAGGCATGCTTGTTTAGATTTTTTTTTTAAACGTTCACAAGCCTAATGAGGACTTGATTGTGATTTTTCATTCTTGTTAATAACTTACACTGATCACCCAAAGGAATATGACAAGGTTGTTAACAAATAGAGCACAAGCCAGACAAGACAAGAACTAATGAAAAATTCTTTATGCCATTCTCTACCCATTGTATTGATCTCATGATATGAATTTATAGTACATGGGTTGGACCACCTCTAGATCTAGATCTCATTGACAAATCATCAATGGATCATGACAACACCTCATCAATAGATAAGGATTACAACTCATAAGTAGGTGGTCTCAGACTTTGTGATTGTCTAGGGACTCACAGTCTAACATTCCCCCCCTCAATTACAAGTCTAAATAATTGTACCAGTAAGGAAACTTTTGAGCTGAGCTTTGATGAAGATATATCTGAAAAATCGTCAATATTTGGATGTTGAATAGTTCATCTGGAAGTGAATAGTTGCCATGTCTAAACATTCCCATTTTGTTGATTAGCATCCCAATAGTTGATTGATTTTTATGACTGATAGGACTTCTTATTAATGTTTATGCCATTATTATAGTTCTTTGCATTTCAATAGATAACATCAACATAAGAACAAGATCACTGAGAAATACACAATCACAAGAGACACAACATTTATCCTGGGAAACCCTCTAGGGGAAGAAAACCCAACAAAACTTCCTTATTATAGATTGCCAATACAATGCCAAGAGATAACTCAAACCAATATAGAAAGTCCTCTCCTAAAGATGTGCCTCTCTCTCTCTCTCTCTTCTCCAATTGCAGCTCCGAAACTTGTCTCTCAAACTAAGAAAGTGAAGTGTGTCTAAGTGAGGCGCTAGCCTTCTTATTTATACAAGTCTGGC
>JASDQU010012531.1:498069-509765 GCA_032191745.1 Picea mariana
TTTGGTCTTTTCACCTGTCTTGTGGTTCCTTCAGGAACACCATACTTCTCTCCATCTTGAATAAGCTCTCTTGCCCAAGCAGGGTTTCTTTTATGGGAGAAGGTCATTTGAGAAGGTTCTTGAACTTCTGTTACATCATGGTCTTCTAGAATTTCCTCATCAGGGGAAGTTATGACTTCCCTCACTGGTTTTGCAGCTCTGGGAACCTCCCTCACTGATTCTGCAATCCTGGGGATTACGGGTTCCTCTTCATACACTTCTTCAAGCTGACATCTTCTTGATTTCTTGAGCATTGCATCTTCATCAAAGGTCACATCCCTGTTGATCTCAATGTGGCGGTGACCTGGTGTATAAATTTTGAAGGCCTTGGAGACCTCACAGTATCCCACAAATATTCCTTTCTTTCCTGAGGGTTCCAGCTTGTTTCTCTTCTCTTTCAGAATGTGTATGAAGACTGGGCAACCAAATATTTTGAGATGGCTTACCTCTGGTTTCTTTCCAGTGAACATCTCTTCCGGGGTCTTGAACCCAAGTGCGCTATGGGATAATCGGTTCTGCACGTAAACAACTGCCATTGCTGCTTCTGCCCATAAGCACATAGGAAGATCTTGATCATGGATCATGGTCTTCACAACTTCCATAATCGTTCTGTTCTTCCTTTAGGCTACACAGTTCTGTTGAGGATTATAGGGAGTAGTGAGTTCCCTTTTGATCCCAATATCTTTGCAGAAGTTCACGAACTCCTTTGAGGTGTATTCTCCTCCATTATCTGATCTGAGTATCTTAATCTTCCTTTCAGAAAGATTCTCTATCAAGGCTTTGAATTCCTTGAACTTGTTGAATACTTCATCTTTAGATTTCAAAAAATATATCCAGGTCTTACAAGAACAATCATCAATGAATGATACATAGTATACATACCCACTAATGGAGGATGATGGCATTGGGCCACACACGTCTGACTGAATGAGTTCTAGGACTCCTTCTGCTTTGCTGTCCCTCTTTGGAAAAGGGTTCTTGATATTCTTCCCTCGTGCACATCCATTGCAAATGCCTTCATGATCAACCTTGAGTTCTGGTAAACCTGTGACAGCTTTGCATATGTATGGTAGCACCTTGTAGTTGATGTGAGCTAATCTCCTATGCCAAAGTTCGCATGAGTTTTCAATGGCATGGGTCATGGCAGTCTCTGAGTGACCCTTTAGCTTATATAGACCATTTTCTTCATTTCCAATTATGATTGCTTCATTTATGGTTTCTCATCTAGCCCACATAAGAACTTCTCCATCTATGAAGGCAACTCTGTATCCTTTCTTGTTTAAAGCTGAAATGGAGAGTAAGTTCTTCTTCAAACTTGGTACATAGAGTACGTCCTTCATCTTTATTGAATTTTCCGAGTCTAGCTTGTAGTTTGATTCTCCCACTCCCTTGATGGGATATTGGTAATCATCTCCAAGTGTCACTTTTTGAGAAAACTTCTTTTCTGAAATACAAGAAAGAGTGTTTCTTTTACCTATCGTGTGCTTTGATGCACCACTATCAATGAGCCATGTGTCCTCTCCAGGTGTTACCGATCCTGAGAGGGTCGAGATCCAGACATGGTTTTTGATCTGCTCTCTTATCATCTTTGCAGGTGGCTCTTCATCTTCAACTATGTGGGCATGGTGCCTCTTATGTTTCCTCTTGTATTCTTCTCATCTAACTGGACAAGAATTCGCCATGTGTCCCATCTTATCACAATGATGGCATTGTATAGATGAGTAGTCTCTTTCCTTGCGTTGTCCTTTCTTCTGAAATCTCCTTGGATGAGATTTTTCATGATTGAATCTGTTTGGGGGTTGAGATTCTTTGTAAGACTCTTTCTGGAAGTAAGGTTTCTTCCTTCCTATTTTGGTGTGAGTAGCTAGGGCTTGATCATCATCCCTTGCTAGTAACGCTTCACGGTTAGCAACTCTTGTCTCTTCTTGGATGCATTCTTCCCATAGACCATCAAACTTTAGTTTCTCCTTACTAGCACAAATCGTTTGGATGAATGTGTCCCAAGGTCTTGTGAGACCATTTAGGGCTGTCATTATGAGTTCATCTTCGTCTATGGTGTCTCCAATTGCTTCTAAATGTTGTTTGAATCTTGAGATCTTGGAGAAGTATTCTTCGATTGATTCTCCTTTCTGCATTCTTGTATTCTTGAGCTAAGATCTAAGATTCATCTTCCGGTTTATGTTCTTTCCTTCATATAATCTGGTTAGGGCATCAAACATTTCTTTCGGAGTGTTCTTTGATGACACGTGAGGGATCAGATGATCTTTGATAGAATCTGCAATGATTCTTTGGCCCCTGATTGTGTCCTTTTGATGCTTTGCTTTCTTTGCGGCATCTACGGGTTCCAACACTTCTTCTTTGATGAATCTTGCTAGGTCATTCTCTACAAGGATCAGGCTGATCCTATACTTCCAGGCACGGAATTTTTCCACGCCTTCTAGTTTGTCAGCAAGCTTCGTGCTTGCAAACATCTTTTACCTGGAGCTAGGAAAATGACCGAAAAATGAAAATGCTCAAAATCAAATTTTGAACTTACCAGGAGATGCGCTTGGCTGAGGCGAGTAGCCTGGTGTGCTTGGATCTGAGAAAATCCAACTTTTAGCCTTCCAAACTTGATCTGCGGATTTCTGGACTTGTGCTTCTGGTTTTCTGGTACTCTGGTACTTCTGGTTCTCTGATTTTCTGGTACTTCTGGTACTTTTGTGAAACTAGGGT
This sequence comes from Picea mariana, assembly GCA_032191745.1. Lineage (NCBI taxonomy): Eukaryota > Viridiplantae > Streptophyta > Pinopsida > Pinales > Pinaceae > Picea > Picea mariana. Next base: position 500,824 of record JASDQU010012531.1, read on the forward strand.
TTCACTTTCCGAGAGATCCATCCACTAAAAAGGTGCGTTGATGATGCCAAAGTAAACCTTGAGGGAGGGCACACTTTTCTAGATGGTTTTGGGGCTGAAAAGCTTCACCATCAAAAAGCCCTAATTTGCATGTACGACAACAGTGACATTTTTCTCTTGCGAAAGATGCTTCCTTCAGCTTGGCTCTGATACCATGTTAATGTTTATGCCATTATTATAGTTCTTTGCATTTCAATAGATAACAACAACATAAGAACAAGATCACTGAGAAATACACAATCACAAGAGACACAACATTTATCTTGGGAAACCCTCTAGGGGAAGAAAACCCAACAAAACTTACTTATTATAGATTGCCAATAAAATGCCAAGAGATAACTCAAACCAATACAGAAAGTCCTCTCCTAAAGATGCACCACTCTCTCTCTCTCTCTTCTCCAACTGCAACTCCGAAACTTGTCTCTCAAACTGAGCAAGTGAAGTGTGTCTAAGTGAGGCGCTAGCCTTCTTATTTATACAAGTCTGGCACATGTGAAGTGTCTCTTCACTAGCAGGGCTGACTTCTCAATCTGGGTGGGTAAACCCACCTTTATTATATTGTGGGCTTCTTTAATATTATCTGGGGCTGACTTCTTCTTTAGCCTTTTACAATTACATTATGACCAATCCACAAAAGGGGATTTGGTCCTATTACAATCGCTGACATGATCAATCCACAATGGGGATTGATCCTATGAATAATATATCAATAATAAGCAGAATACACTTTGCAGTTACATTATTTCAACACTTCTAATTTTGAAGCCTGAATATCATCACTGATATCTGATATTCATCCCTATCAAGTGCAAGGTGAGAAGTTTGTTGAAGGGATCCAAGCTTGAGCTTTGGATTCTTCCGTGCTTCAATGATTCATGGATGAAGGGATCCAAGCTTGAGCTTTGGATTCTTTATGTGGTGGTTATGTTGGTTGACCACTAACCATCTTCACTCCCCTCCTAAAAGTGTAAAAGAGTATCATTTTCATCAATGTGCTCCCCCCCTTGAGGCGTGGAGAGTACCATCTTTGATTCATGTTTTAATTTCAAAAAACATTTATAATTGGACCTGGATCATGGCCAAAATCATCTAGAATAGTGATTTGTATTAGAGATATAAGGCTTACTATTTAATAAAGTCACTTTATGAATTTAGAATATGTTAATGTTCACTTTTTGTGTAAAGAAATCTATCCCACATTCATAAGTGGAAATGATTTGCTTAATGAACAATGATATATAAGGAGGTAAACTCCTTTGTAATAGATGCACCCATTATTCATTGATAATATCATATAGTTTTATTGTGATTATCTTTCTTTGAACTTAGTTATGTCACTCAATCCTATCTAGGGTTTCCTCATTTAGTGATCTAGCTCATTTTGTAATATGGAATTAGAGCATAAAGTTGTATCAAGCGTCTTGGGCCTTTGAAAGACAAGGTTTCCACTCTCGCGACTTCAAAAGTCTGAGAGCCACTAAGTGCCACAACTCGAAGGTGTTTAGGAGCGATTTAATGTGGGATCCTTCTTAGTTTTCTCAGCAGTGCAGTTTGTTCCCGAAATAACAATGCACACTCTCAGTTATTTGGATTATCTGAGTTTGTGGCGTCTCTCCATGATGAATTATTCTGTGCGTCGAGCGACCAACGACGATAATGACTGGAAATCATATTATGCAACAACAAAAGTTGTTGTACATGTGAATGCAGACTACTACAATATTTTAAGGGAAAACAATATAGTGGGTATTAGACCTTTGTGGGAGGACCCAGGAAATCGCAACGATGGGAAGTGGATAATTCAGTTGAATAAGGTTGTCTCAGGTAGGTTTTAGGAGGACTTAGTACTAGCATTGGTAGGAGATCAACTGGATTATGGTGACTATGTTTGTGATATTGTATTAAGTGTTCTTAAGGGAAAGGTCAAAGATAGACAACATATAGTGAGTGTATCCATGATTGAAGATCCACCATATGCTAATGGTGGTGAAGAATCCACTGAAGGAAAAAAAAATTATGCATTTTAGGAAGCATGTGCTTTGAAGACAGGAAGGGATTAGTTAACAACTCAAAACAGATTGTTTCCCAGTTAGTTCGGAAGTTGTGGATCTAGGGAAAGATCCCTCATTAGTTGGAGAGACATGCATGTGGATTGCAGTCTACTAATGAGGTTACGCAACATGCATGTGGATTGTTGTCCAGTAATTGACTTTTGGGAGATTCTAATTCAGGAGTTCGGAGAGGTGGAATTCGAGAACTCAAGAATTCAACTCAACAACTACACCTTTACGAGGGTTATGACGCAGTTTGATGGAGCTTAGATTGGCCCAGGAATTGTGTTCAAAGAAGAAGCTTCTAAAGGATGTTGTTGATGTTTAATGTTCAGTTTATGTGTTTTACATTCAGTTTATGTATTTGATTTCAATTTGTTTCAACACTATACACCTTATGTGGGGGGGGTGGTTTATTAAAGATATAAGGCTTACTATGTAATAAAGTCACTATGACTTTATAATATGTTAATGTTCTCTTTCATAAATGGAAATGATTTGCTTAATGAACAATGATATATAAGGAGGTAAACTCCTTTGTAATAGATGCAACGATTATTCATTGATAATATCATATGGTGTTATTGTGAGTATCTTTCTTTGAGCTTAGTTATGTGACTCAACCCTATCTAGGGTTTCCTCATTTAGTGATCTAGCTCATTTTGTAATAGTTTGAAGGATTTTTGCTTTTTCCATTTCTCCATGTAGCTATGGCTTTACCTTTGTCTTAACTAGACGATAAGGCGTATGCATCTTCTTTACTTGTTGATTCCATCTCCATGAATTTATCCATCCATAATGAATTGTTTTCTTAATCTTCTTCTTTTGACACTTTTTAGAGAGGTGGTTTGTCTTTCCACAATGAAGACAAAGATGGAGATCAAAACATTCATCTTCATGTGCCTACTTCTTTGACAATGTTGGCACTTAATACCAAGATTCTTCACTTTTTGAAGAAATCATGCACTCACAAACTAAATTGGTTTGAAGTAAATTGGGATATGAAAGTTGTTTCCTTTGTCATATCCTAAGCCATGTCAATCTTTGTTGACCATAGATTCTTCCCAAGGTATGACAACCATCTTGGAAAGATCATTTTACGAATCTTGACTTTGTATCTTTTGTATCTTGGAGTTTTCTTTTGGTACTGTTGATGGTGTCATTCTATGCTTCTTCTTGGGACTCATCTTTGATAAATATTTCCTCCATCAATTGAATGGAAGATTCCATATCTTCTATGTCTTTTGTATCATCCATCAAGTCTTTTGTATCACAATTAACATCAACCATCTATATTATGCCTTGTGTGTCACAAGTCACATTAACCTTTTGCATGATCTCATTTGTATCACATGTTGCATCGAACTTTTCTATTAGATCTTCTGTGTCACAACTTCCATCAAGCTTTTGGATAAGATCATTTGTTGATTGTATCGTATCAGCCATCTGATCAATTGCTTTTGAATTAATTTCCACTCCACTATTTTAATTTTATTCTGCAATTCATGGTTGTAGTATTGCAATTCTTTGATTTCCTAGGAGACATTTTGTAAATGTTTTCCTACTTTACCCATTTGTTATTATTCTTACGCTCGCATGAACTTGTTTATTTTCTTGCACACTCGCTTGATTGATGTCACCTAGGGTGTCGAGTACTACCGATCATGTGCCTCGACTTGTGATTACAATGTCTTGACTCACTTGACTTCCTTATTCAATTTCAGACAAGTCTTGATCATAACATTCACAATTAACTTTTGACTTGAAAGGGTTTGGCGCTTTACCCTTTGTACAATTCAATGATTTATCCTTCATTTTTTACAATTCAATAATCAATTCAAGTCTTCAAAAGACTATTGTCTATGATATTTTGACAATGCTCGAAGCAACTTTTGTCCTCTTGTTACATGAGATTACATGTTGTGAATGATCAATTTGATTTTAACACCTTATTACTCCATGAGTGTCAAAAAACTGGATACAAAACACCATCAAGTATCTAAAAAACATTCACAATCACACACAAGTGCACAACATTCCTTGGACCCCCTTGCTCAATTTTAGGACAGGTCTAAGGCACGGAGAAAAGATTTGATTTTATCGTGATATCCTTTTTACAATGATAATAACCACATCTAAGGAGAAACATTGGATGGTTTTCATGTCTTAATTTGGATTATTGAGCACCTACTAAAGCTTAAGGTTTTTCTCCTTCAAAAAAATATCACCAACCTTGATAACTCCAACTTTGCATAAAAAAAAATTAGGTACAACACAACTTCCTTTTTTGTGTGTGTACAACACAATGATGGAAGTTTTAAATTCAAACAATGCACTTATTAGGTGTGCAATTTTATTTTCATTGTGATAGTTGTCTTCACAAATCCAAACTCATTTAACACAACAAGCCTCCATTGCATGGACTTATCAATGATGGAGCACGTGAATATGATGGGTCTCAACAATCAAAGGATTTCCCTCACTAGGCAGCTTTGATGGCCAGAAAATTGAACCGAACTCTTGTGCCTTGACCGTTGAGGAAAATCTGCAAAGGGTGGCAAGTCTGAAAGTACCAAGCTTCATCCTTCAAAATTTGTATGTATGGACAACGCTGAATATTACCTTGGGCAGTTCTAAAGATTACCTTCAGCCATAACAAGGGTGCATTGCTTTAGTTTTATCTCCAATGTCTTGATCGAAGCTATTCTCTTCTTGGTCTTCATTCCCTAAGACGAAAATGATTCCTGAAACGGATTTTGTAATCCAAACGATAATTGATATTATGTGATACCCCTTTGCACTAATGTTCCATATTTATGCGCTAAGGAGTCGTTCTTTTCAACATGAGCAACATGATTAGATGATTCATCTGTGTCTCCTTTAGAGGAGCAAGCTAAGATAAATGAGCTTCAAGCATTGCTAGGGCCATTAACAGGTAAATTGTTGTTGTATTGTTCAGATGCTTCACTTGCTCGATACCTGACAACACAAATTGGAGAGAAAACACCAAATGAAACTATTCCAAACAACTAACACTCATCCAACCACAAAATGTAAAATAATTTCGTAAGGATTTCCCTCATTTGATGCAACCTTAAACCGTTTCTGAGCAAAATCAAGGGGAGATCCACCAACCTCAACATTTTACCAGTAGAATTTTCACATGCCATCTTTTGACCTTAGTTTCAATCATTCGCCTTAGAATTGGCTCTGGTACCATGTTAACAAATAGAGCACAAGCAAGACAAGACAAGCACTAGCGGAAAAGACTTTATGCCATTCTCTATGCATTGTATTGATCTCATGATATGAATTTATAGTACATGGATTGGACCACTTCTAGATCTAGGTCTCATTGACAACTCATCAATGGATCATGACAACATCTCATCAGTAGATAAGGATCACAACTCATAAGTAGGTGGTCTAGAACTTTGTGATTGTCTAGGGACTCACAGTCTAACAAAGGTATCACCCACTTGATTTCTACATTTCGTACTATCTTTAATTGGCTATCATGCCACCCTTAGAGAAATACCCAACTCTAAGGTTTATCATAGGCCTAGGCATATGTATGGACGATACCATTGCGATGCAAATTCACGAGAAAAACATACAAACTAACTACCATATAAAAGAAAAACACAAACTACAATCTCTAAAGTCACTAAAGGAAAAAACCCTATCTCTTTCTTGCTTTTAATGGCTAAATTAGATATGAAAATGATATGCACCCTTTCCACAATGGGACTTGTTGCCGCCTTATACACACCTGGGAGACGTGGAAGAAATCTTCAATCCACTCAATGTGTCCTTGGGGGCAAGTGAGAGTTAAAGTGTTGTCACCTAATCATCAACTCCTCCGTCTAGGCCAACTCCTAGCGAAGCCAAGGGGGGTAGTCTCTAACAAATATACTAAGGTTTTTAAGCTAAGTACAGAAATGAAATCTAGGAGTTTATTTATTCTTTAAACCATCAACCATAAACTGATAAAACATGAAATAATCATTCACCACGATATATAATCAAATGAACATATACTTGCATCAAAAGGATACTGAGAAACAATTGTTAGGTGCAAGTTTCATTTAAATGAAATAGATAACCAATCTTGATATGAACCCTGTGGCTTTGCTGAGTGTGAAAATTGAGACCAGTGCCTTAATGAGAATCGTGGGCAATGTAGTTCGAGTGTTTTATTAGGATAAATTAATGTTCAGTTAATGAAATGGTTTGGGCCTCCTTGGAGGTTAACTCTTTTCTTGGAAACTTGCGGAGAGCTTTACCGAAACCCAATGGTCTCACCAATAAAACTCACTCAAAGTGCTGGATGTCCAAAATGGGTGGGAAGCCAGGTCTCGAGAGGGTCCGCCTTACTTCTCAGGTCACTTCAAGGCGTTTTCTCGCACATTAAGTTAACTACTTTGAGAGTTGTCCTAATTAAACTATCAACCACTGGCCATCACAGCGTGTATGAACTTACTCCCAGCAGATCGAGACGAGCTCGCAACTAGAAGGGTCAGGAACCGCACTGAGAGCTGAGGGGAATTTGTTTATTTTATGACAGAAAAATAAATGTGAGACTAATTACTAAATCCACACTGACCAGGCCTCTTTCGAGGTCACTAAGGGGATGGTTTATTTTGTGACAATAAAGTAAATGTGAGACTAATTACTAGATCCACACTGACCAGGCCCTTTCGAGGTCGCTGAGGGGATGGTTTATTTGCCAAATTGAAATTGCGGAAATGAAACTAATCTAGCAATTAGTGTTCTACTTGCAAAAGGGAAAATTTAATCTAAGCTAAAAAAATTTGCAAAAATGACACAACCACCGAACACACCGCTCCCCCCAGGGGGAATGAAGAGCGGGAACTTGTAGCCTCACTGATTTTATTATGATCTTTGCACAATGCTTATGGAAATGACTTGTGACCATTCATTAGGAGGGTCACAAGCCTTTACAATGCTTTACAAAGAGTTATGAAGTAAAAATGGTGCTCCTGAGGGTCCCGAATGCTCATCATCCGCCCAAAACGAACAAAGTTTCGTCAACCTGCATAAAACAACAAACAAAGGATGATAAAATATGCCCAAAAACACTTTGGAAGTGCCTTGGGTTATTAGCAAAAAATCTACAAAATTTGCTTAAGTAAAACTCATGTAAAACTAGCAAAATTTCAAATTTAAACTAAGTAAATGAAGCCCTTTTCTTACTATTCTTTTCGCTGTCCTAAAACAGAAATGTAAAGACAGTAAGCTTTGCTTGAATAAGGAAATTGAGCTCTTAGAAGAAACCTATCTTTAGCCTTTAAAAATTGCCGAAAAGATTAAGACTAAAAAAGACAAGAAGCAAGTTAGATCTAGTTAAGACTTTCTTTATAAATTAAGATCTAACTACTTTCTTTGAAATACATAAAGCCAAAGGAGATATTCAATTTTAGAAACAACAAATCTTTTACTTTATGAGTGCTTAGAACAAGTAACCAAAGGAAATAAACTTGTTGAGATAGAGGGGAAAGAAATGCTTGAAAAATTTTGAACCATTGGGCAATGGAGTCTCCTGTTCCGATGGAGAGTGGAGGGACTATGTTACTTCACCAAATTTCGAAGAAAGGGGGCAGCAAGCAAGCTTAGCCTATCCTTCGAATGAGATATCCTACACAACTTCAAACTTCTTGCAAAATGGTTAACCGCATTGGTGTCATATAGTTTATAAGAATTTGGGAGCATGAAATTTAAACAAAAATGAGCATGCACATCAAACTACCTATATATATAGGACAAACAGAAGATAAGAAACAAACAAGCTTCCTACTTCTATCCTATTGAGAGATAGCTCTCCTTACAAGGCCAAGATTCACCCAAAGAAATTGCAAGAAACAATTAATAACACATATACCTSATGTACACCATACACATAGATGATCCACACACATAAGCTCTACACCATCAAGTAGCCTCCAAAGCCTTTTTATTCAAATATGAATGATAAACTGATTACAATAGCAAGTATCTCACCCAAGCTCCAACTAGCTAAGAATGGGAGAGCTCACTCTTATTTATAATTATTTGGGTGGAGTTCCCAATGAGGGGAGCGCATGGCATCTCCAAGGAGGGCGCACCATGTGGTAAGAGGAGGGCTGCCAAGTGTGGGATGAGGGCTGCCACCGCTCCCACACTCAACAAATGTCAAACTAAACTCAAGGGGAAAGGAGGGTGCGCCACCTCTTAAGAGTGTGGGCTGCCACCTCAAGGGTGCGCCACCTCTCTAAGAGGGGCACACCTCACAATAGACATGTGCTTCAATTAGAACGCCATCTCACCAATCAACCTTCAATCACCTTGAGTTTGTCCCCTTTGATTCCTTGCTTGACTTTTGCCTTTATTTTGTCTTCAATATTGTCCCCATATATCTTTTTTATTTTTGCCTTGGCTGATTTTTATTGAATTAAAATGACCTTTTTGGGTTTTTGAGAGTAAAATCAATTTTGAGTGATGAAAATCACTAATTTTACTCAAATAAGTGGGTACTTGGGTAACATGAGTGCTATAGGTCCAAAAACGAGCATCCCCATGGCCTATTTGGTGCTCAAATACCATTTTTTTAATGTATCTTTATTTTTTAATTAAAATTTGTCGAATTCTCGCAATTTTTTAATTAACTGAAAAAATTAAAAATCCTAGGGAGGGCTTAATACATTTCCATAAGACTCTAGGAGGATGTTTTGCATGGTAATATACATCAGACACTAGGCTTAGATCCATGCTCAAGCCTAACCATGAGCATATACTCCAGCTCTGGAGGGATTGAGTGAAAAAACTCATAAATTATAAATCGCCTGAAAACGG
>JASDQU010012531.1:510868-522227 GCA_032191745.1 Picea mariana
GGTGGTCTTTATGACCGACTGAACTTCTGAACTCTGAATTTTGAACAAGTGATGTTCAAACTTTGGCGGCTCGTTGGAAGTCCATCTTAGTGCAACTTTGATGGATAACAGGACTCACTCTTTGAGTTCCCCCATCCCTAAGATAAGGGGACTTGAATGGGATGTCCCAAATGGGCAAGGAGACATCCTCAACATATGCGAGGAGTCTCTTTCCAGAACATGGAACGACCTAAGAATGTCTTAGATGTCTTTCAATAAAAATGTGGACTTTGGGTATCCCATGGCTTATTGGTCCCTTACAAGGATAGAAACAACCATGTCTTGGGACCTAATTAGCAAAAGGTAAGAATAATTTTGAATAATTTCGAGGCATCCTAGGTTCCTTTTTTTATGTTTTGAATTTTTATTTTATTTTACAAAAAATATATTTTTTCTTGTCCCCTTTTTGTCGTCTCCTATAATTTTGGGGGAATTTATAACTATCCATGAAACATCCCCATGTCCCTTCGTCTTGTAAGCTTATGCAACTTAGGAGATAAGTAATAAGAAACTATCATATGGAATTGTTGTGAATATTTATCAAATCTTTCTCCAAACCTTTAGACACTTTTCAATCCAACCAAGTAAAACTTCTTGTAAGTCAAAATAAACTTGAAATAAGTACGAAGAGGACCATTCTACAATCCATTCACAGATGAAAACAAGAGGGACTACTATTTCTAGAATAATCTCTTAGATGCATTGCTTACACCCTCGGGGGACTCTTCATCATCTATCACTTCTCCACTTTAAGATGCAAGTCTTTATGATGTTTCAATGGTTAACTATTGCTTTTCTTGTTACTAAGGGTCTTAGGATTGCTATGACTAACTCAAGGTTTCATTCCTTAGATCATTGCTAATTTTTCTAGATTGTTCCCTTCATCTTGGTTGATTTATCTTGAAGTGTTGCATTACCCTAGCTCCGGTTTATTCTTTTCTTTATTCCAAAATTTGGGTTTGTGTTGCTTCTATTAAAATATCTCGCTATTTTTTATGAATCTCAACATGGTATCAAAGTAAGAGTGAATCTCACTTTCCCAAATCCACAACTAATCTAAATATTTTTGGTTATTCCACAATTGATCAAAAGATTTTAGGTTAGTGAAATAGCTTAAGTCTTCATTATGATTACATAACTAGGGTTTTTGAATGATCTCTTTTCTAGGGTTTAAACCCAATCATCTTTTTTCTCAGGTTTCCTAGGGTTTAAACCTGATCATCTTTTTTCTAGGGTTTCCTTCGATTTAAACCCAATAATATATTTTTTAGGGTTTCCTAGTGTTTTTCCTAGGATTTCAACCCTCCTTCAAGGAAAGCACRCTTTTTCTAGGGTTTCCTAGTGTTTTTTCTTAAGGGTTAAATCCTCTTTCAAGGATAACACTCACTTCCTTCCTTTGTTATGCAACAAAAGGTGACACAAAGTAGATTTTTTTCAAAAAGGATTTTGTACCTCTCTTTCTCTTGGGCCTATTAGGGMAAACTTCTAAAGAATATACAAAGCCTTCTTTGTGTTGTTGTTGAACCTGATAGACTCATCTTACAATGCATATCTAGTTGTGCACTCAACATATGGGCTCTTCCTCTCCATTTATTTGCARTCGTAAGGTGGGGAGAAAGTGATCATTTGGTCAAATCAATGGGTTATAAAGGACACATATGATGATTTTAAGTAGTTGCCTCAAATATATGATGTGAGGCGTGCTTCTTGGCATTTTGAATTGGTTCATTCCATAAGGGATTCGACACTATTCTCTCACGAAGCCTCTTTTAACACCTTTAGTAATAAGCTTTATGAGCCCAACCTTAAACAATTCCCCATACCACCTCCATTGCTAGCTTCTTGGCATATTCTCAAGTAGGGCCCACCGCATGCCACCATTGCTTGGAAAACTCTACCGAAAATCTCTTAGGTCCTAGTATTTCTTAGTCTTGAGCTCCTTCATGGTTGCCTCCAATCCATCCATTTCAAGCTATCTAGAGAGATAGTTCCTCTCAAGGGCATCAACTCTTTCCTCTCAAGGGAATTAACCTTGTATGGAGAAACCTAATGAACAAGTTCCATGGCAACATCCTGCAAGGGATTAAAACCTACAGAAATTAAAATTGTCTAAGAATCTTCTCAGACCACTAGGGTGTTGTAAGGCTAGGATCTTCTCATATTTGTGTTTGTGTTTTGTTACCTCGTGAACCTACATTCAATCTGTACAAAGTCCCAACCTCAAAGGGAACTAAGAGAGAGGCCATTGTCACCTCACCAATGCTCTTTTTCACTTTAGGCCGACTCTCCTCCGGTTCAAGGGGGGCTTCCCTAAGATAGGATTGCTATAGCTTAGGAAAAATGGGCTCAAGGTAAAATGGAGAGTAGCTTTAGCAATTGTTGTAGTATAGTTTTACAGGAAAAGTGATGGGTGGATCAAGACTAGCACCAAGTCCATTAGGGACTCAATTACCAAGGGCGATATGCATGGGATTGAAGGTAAACATAGACCTAATAAAGGATTTACAAATAATTTATCTTGCTACCCACAAATGTAGGAAATTACTTGTAGGAATTCTTGATGAAGAAAACCAATAATACATATATGAATGTACGTCTACAAATTGACAACATAAACATAGCAACATATTCGAATTAGGAAAAATGATGCTAAATTACATCACCAACCATTGACACAAAGATAAATAAGAGGGGAATGAATCACAATTAAAATCTTCTTGACAAGGGAACTATCTTCTTGATTAGAAATAGATATTACCCATATCAATTCAACCATTCAAACAAACTTGATGCAAGTGATCTCTAACATTAATATTCAACAATATCAACCCCAAGAATACATACCATGAGAGTAAACATATCCTAGTCTTCCATTGCCTTCAAGATCTTCAACAAAAGTACAATAAGGAAGAGCTCCCCAAATCCAACCATAAAAATGAGGGAGAAAGCAAACCCTTATATAAGTTTGAGCTCAATTCCTTTTACAATAAACGACTTAGTGTTTTCCAAAAATAGAATAAAATATTACATTTCTATCTTCCTTGACAAACTCCTTACTAAAATTAGAAGTTGTGAGAATCCAGTCCTAGAATAAACAATAAAATAATCATCCTACACAAGGGAAACAATATAATAGTGTTCTCGTCTAACTCCGTGAAAAAATGATAAATAATGAGTTTGCTAGGAACACTTCCAAAAATAACTAGGAATATAACAACTTCCTCAATCAATCCATTGACCAACCTCAAACATGGATTAGCCCACTCAAAAGATAAGGTGAACCTCTACAAAATATATCTTTTTAATTGTCACGTACGACTTCCATGAATGGATGTGCAAAGGTGGAAAATTTCCTCATTTTATATGCCAAGCCACCAAGACATATCATAAGAAGGGGGGACTTCTCTCTAAGACTTCAACCAACTCAATTCAAATCAAGGGAATAGTCAACGTTCCTCGTGGCTTCAAGAAAAACGACTCATTAAAATACATCCTTTATATGTGTGCCATTGTTTTCATATCATGGCTTTTTTATTATGTTCATTGGCCAAAATAAATACTCGATTGCCTTGGGTATCAAAAACAATTTTTTCATGCCTTCATACATGTATCATGGTGAATATAAAAGTTGATGAATTCATGAGAAGATAGGGGATGGCCCCATCGAATGGCTCGACGTCACCTCCAATAATTGGATCATGCAATAATTGGTTTGTCTTATCAATGAAAACACAAATATATGGTACAAGGCAACTCCATCATATGTAACGCTCCTTAACATAACAACTCAACATATGTGTCGGCCCCCTTTAGATAAGTTTATTAATCACATGTGACCTTGCCTAATGTTGGAAACCTAATCCGTTAGGGTTATGATATTCACTTGAGAAGGAATATGAAAAATCACAAGTGAATAGGAACTGTCATAGGGAGTTTGAGAGACCTCTTGGAAGATGAATCCAAAGGTCACAGATCATGTATTTATAAGTGTATCATATTAATAAAATGTATATCATGTAGATCTCCATTTTGATATATTCTAACAGTTGTATCAAAGCGCCTATAGTTCTTAAGGCCTAAATTAAGCTATGGTAGTTGTCCATAATGTCTTGGTTTAACTCCACGATTCTCTTCTTAGGCATTTCAATCTCTCGTGTACAAAAACAATCCTCTCCCTACTAGTCTTCCAATTTGAGTTAGTCTATTAGTTTTCCATCTGCATTCCTGTTGGCATCGTTTGTGCCCTCATCTCTACCATGCGCAACCGTTAGGGTTCCCCTCATCTTTGTCTCCATTGTTCTATGTGCCCAACACCTTTTTCTTTCTTTGTGTGGTTTTGTGGAGCCTGTTTTTTACTTTGAAGGACAATTTTGCTTTGGCCTCTGTATTCCCGCCACTGTATTCTCGCGACTATATTCAGCCTTTGGTAATTTGGCGACTCGAGTAATTGTTGAGCTTTCCCACAAACTGCTTGACAAAATAGCTCGATATCTCTATTGTTTGACAAAACATAGTGGTAGGGGGGGTATTATGTTGCTTACAATGTTATGCTTCAACGACCATATTAATCTCGGTGGTAGGACCAATATGCATGATACTTGTCTTCGTTACATAACAACAATAATTCCTTTCCTCTCTTTATACTCAGTGAGTGGGTCAGTCCATCTTTTCGACACATTTTTCTAAAATTTGGTCGATCTTGTCGTTCTAATGGATTTTTACGCCTTTGCAGTTTGTGCAGGTGAATGGATTCATAATCTGTGTCATCATTCTGTTGTTTTTCTGGTTAATTTTGGTGGATTTACTCTTAGAACTTGGCGGCAGAATGAAGTTTTCTGTGAAAACTTTGAAGGGAAATCATTTTGAAATCGATGCCTAGCCAAATTACACGAGAATGTTGGAGGTCATTGATGCGGTTTTAATCGACAACAAAAAAATTTGCAATAAAGTCGATGCAACTTTACTTCCAATGATATAAGTAAATGTTGATGCCGAAAACCTAAACTTCAAAGGTTGCAGGCATCATTTGGTGAAAAATTTGCCCCTCCACTCATTTCATCTTTGAGGCCATTGGTATATTTTGAAGCCAATGTTGAGGGGTCAAGGAGGGGTCAAGGAGGATTTCTAGACCATTCATTTGACGTCATTGGAATGGATGTGATATTTTTGTGTATCTCTCATTTCACATTGCTTTTATTGTTGTAGTCGTCTCATATATGCTCAATGAAGACACCAATGTTTGCTCAATAAAACCGCCAATCTCTACATACTACTCTGGTTGCCGAGCATTGTGGGTATAGGACAAGAGGAGAATATTGTGGTCCCCATCTCCTTCACCATTTCCTATGTTTAGTTCGTGGAGTAAAGGCATAAACAAGAATACATATTGTGTAATAAATTTTATGTGTTAAAAACGTTGGAGAAGAGGTGCCAAACTCATTTCTTGAAGATAAATTCAACTCCAGAATCAAGAATAATTGTAACTTGCAAATAAGTTTTTTTTAAGTTTACAGATTCTAGCTCTTCGCAATTTTCTTCCTTTTTCTTCAGCTGGATTCTCACCACTTTTTCCATCCTTCTTGCTTCTTCTCATTGAACCTTTAGGTTCATGATAGTTTTTTTTTGTTTCTTCAAGGATTTCTGACATTTTGGCTTTTGAATCACTATCCTCTTCTGCATATTTTTGAAGCTGCTCCTTTTGTTTCAAATTGTTTTTTCCTAATCTTATTTATTTCGCTTAAGACACATGCGTTCTTCTTCAAGATCCACTTCCCCATCTATTTCAACATTTTCCTCTTCTTCTAAATCCATTGTTTCATTCCCTTTGTCTTCATCAATCTCTATTTCACTCGCCATAAAGAGAGTTTCTTCTCTATCACTATCGAAAGTGCTTTCACTGCTTTCTCCGGATGAGTCATTATCCTCTTTGGAGTAGAGACTTTTCTTTTGTTTATAAGAGTTCTTCTTTTCATGCTTACCCTTTTTGTAGTTCATTTTGTGTTGATGATATTTTCTCTCTTTTAAATGTTATGGTATTCTTCATCATCACTACTTTCATTTTTCGCATATGGACACTTCACAACAAAGTGTCCTACTTTCCATAATTAAAGCATTTGAAAGGCAACTTAACTTTCTATTTTTCGGATCCTTTCTTGAGTTTCCACACAAAATGTGCTTCAATTGCATCTGATTCATTCTCAAAGCTATCGCTTGATTCATGCTCTTTGATATTTGTCTTCTTTGAAGCTTTGAAGGTTGTTTCTCTCTTTGATGGCTTTTCTTTCTCTGTCCTCATTTCATACATCGTGAGGATCCCATGTAATTCATCTATTGTCAATTTATCGAGATCCTTCATTTCTTCAATGGCAAAGACTTTGGCATCAAACGTTAAGGGGAGTGACCTTAACACCTTTTGTACAATCATCGGTTCTTCAACCTTTTCCCCAAGTCCTCTGATGGTGTTGACAATCTCGTCCACACGAAGAAGATCGGATGCAAGATTTTCTTCATCTTTCATTTTCAAACTCTCGAACTATCTCTTATGAGTTTGAAGCTTTTCCTTCTTAACCTTGTCATTGTTGAAATGTTGTAACTGTGAAGAATATTCTAATTATAATTGAGTTATTTTTATATAGTCAAATCCCCTTTTATGGATTGATCATGTCGGGCTTTATATAAGACCAAATCATTTTTTGTGGATTGGTCAAACCATAGTTATATGGTGTTGTTTGTAAAGTTGGCCCCTAGGGCTAATTAAAGTGGTTTTAACCACTAGTTGAAGAAGTCATCCCTACTTGGTGAAGAGACATAACCCTAGCTCCTATTAGCTAGTATAAATAAGAGAGGATGGTGCCTCATTCACTCACTCACTTAGTCACTCATCTAGTGCGCATCTTTTGGAGGTAGCTGCAATTGCAAGGAGGAGAGAGAGGCGCATGCTCAATGTTGGATTATCTTTAGTGTTTTGGTCTTTATCTTGGCATTGTATTGGCAATCTATATTAAGGAAGTTTTTGTTGGGTTTTCTCCCCCATGAGGGTTTCCCCGGATAAAATGTTGTGTACCTTGTGATTGTGTTTCTCTCGATGATCTTGCTTATGCTATTATTGTCTAGTAAATTGAAAAGAACTTAACAATAAATCTAAATTTAACATGAAATCAGAGTTGAACTGAATAGAGCACCTTTCACTGGGTAACCAAAAACGACATTGTTGTCGTACAAGAAAATTGGGGCTTTTTATTGGAAGGGAATTTCTGACTAAAAACCATCTAGGGAAGTGTGCCCTAGCCTAGCGAACTCATTAGCAGCTTGAGCGCACCTTTTCAGGCCAGAGCAAAAGGAAAATCAAACCCTAGTTTTGATTGGTATCAGAAAACCAGAAAACCAAGAAACTAGAACCAGTACCAGAAGTACCAGTCCAGATTTGCGCAGGTCAAGTTTCAAGGGGTAAAAGTTGAAATTTTTGAAATCTGGCGGCTCCAACATACTTACCTCAGCCCAACACACCTCCTGGTAAGATCAAATTCAATTTCTGAGCACTTTCAATTTTTGGTCATTTTCTTAGCTCCAGGTCAAGATGTCTGCAAGCACTAAGCTTGTTGACAAGTCAGAAGGTGCGGAAAACTTTCGTTCCTGGAAGTACAGGATTGCACTCATTCTTGAAGAGAATGACCTTGCAAAATTCATAAAAGAAAGTGTACAAGAACCCGAAGAAGATGCAACTAAAGCAAAGTACAAGAAGGATATGGTTAGGGCCAAAAGGATCATTGTAGACTCCGTTAAAGATCACTTGATCCCTCAAGTATCTTCCAAGAATACTCCAAAAGAAATGTTTGATGCCCTAACCAAAATGTATGAAGGAAAGAACAGTAACCAGAAGATGAACTTGAGAACCCAACTCAAGAATACAAAGATGCAGAAAGGAGAAACAGTTCAAGACTATTTCTCTAGGGTTACTCATTTCAAAGAACACCAGACGCAATTGGAGACAACTTGGATAAAGATGAACTCATCGTGACAACTCTTAGTATCTTCTTGCTTCCCGGAATATTCTATTCTTGTCAGGTTTACACGTGGAGGTAAATACCTCCTGCAGCTACCATAATATCAACACTCCCTCCTAGCTAGGGAGGTATTACAGGTAATGGTCTTGAGCACAAACATACCATTCACCCGGTAGCATCAACATAGTTGTATAGACTATCTCATAACTAGATCATGAGCACCATCATCACCATCAGTGTCATCAATCGTATCATCTCTCGAAACCATACTCCATCTGAGCAATTAGACATGATGTTGGATAAGTCACTCACACCATAGAGTGACACAAGAGCCATTCTTCTAATATGGACATATGTCCTAGAAGAGTAAATGTTCTGAACCATTTTTCATCTAGAAAATCTCTGTCCTTTGACCATCCATCTAGTCGATAATCATTTCCAAAATTGTTGATAGTCTTCAAAGCAATCAGAACAAAATAGAACACATCTGTGTCTATCCATAGTAGTACATAACTACAATCCAGTGGTACACTACCACACCAAGTAGCACACAAGTACTTGATCAATAACGTATAGTCACAAACAGTGGAACACATCCACCACAGTAGTATACATCTAGTGTCATACAATCTTCATAACAATCATTTGATATCAACTTGTACAGAAACAATGTTATAATATAAAATGAATCATCTGGGCCATTCTTCCACTCACATCTGTGAGATCTCGGAAGAGCATCTGCCCTAAAAAAGTAAGACATCGATGATGAGCTATCTACACTATTCTTCTCAAGCAAGAAAGAATAACTATCATGATTTCTGAGCCTGGACCATTCCCCACCCTGGGCCATTCCTCCGACACTAAACAAGGTGTAACCTAGAGAGAATGAGTCTGCCCTAAGGAATGTTTGTCCCTGATTGTTGAACCTGGACCATTCCCCACCCTGGGCCATTCCTCTGGCACTAAACAAAGTGCAACCTGGAGAGAATGAATCCGCCCTAAGGAATGACTGTCCTGCACCAACCTCCAAAACGGACCATTCCCCATGTTAACCACAATGGGAAATCATTGTCCAGCGAGGCGAGCTAGTCTTCTTGAGTAACCCTCAAGAAGAGAGACTGCCTTAGACCACTCCCCATATTAACCACAATGGGAAGTCGTTGTCTATGGTATATCAGCAATCCATCGAACCATTTTCATTACGAAAATGACCGTTCGATCTAGACATTTTCCGAACTGGAAAATGTCTGTCCATCAGAAATCTCAAACCACTTTCCAAACTAGAAAGGGAACTGCTCATCCTCGACCATTTTTTGAACTGAAAAATGACTGTCCATAAATCAATACATATCAATGCTCCCTCCCAACCTGGGAGTCATCTCTTCCTTTTTCAATAAGGAAGTCGTCTCCATGAGCTCTAGCTTGAGTACGAAAACTCTTTCATCTTGGATAGAAGCTTTACCAAAATGTCTACTTATTTGCTCATCTGTGGAGATATATATTTGAGAACCACTTTCTCCTTTCTGGACTTCATCACGGATAATGTAATGCTTGATCTCAAATGTACTTCGATTTGGAACACTGGTTTTCTCTGAAGGCTTCATATAGCTCTTGATTAATAAAGTATATCATTTTTGGATTTCTCTTGGTTCCTGCTAGCTCACAACATCGTGGCAAGGGTCAAACTAGAACATATCCATGTGGCACTTCTTCTGTCATCATGAGATCTTTGTCATGGATTGGCAATCCATCATCCTGATCTTCTGAGTAATCATTCTGATACAATATCTCTGTTATAAAGAATCTTCACCACGCTTCTGCTATGCATTGGAGGTTCTCCACCAAGTTATCTTCTTCCATCTGCATACAAGGGTCTCTTTCTGGTATGCCTCAAAGTCTTGAGGATGCTCTTCATATGCTCTTTGTTCAATTGCTCAGGAGAACAATCTTTGCATTTATCTGATGTAAAACTTCAACCCATGGATATTGCGGATGATACAATGACTCATGTAGAGGTATGTCTGGTTTACTGGAACAAGTGGTCATCATAGTCTTCTCTCTCCATCTAGGAGAACCTCTAGTTCTGGATCTTGCAATGCTTGCATTCATATACATTGTTCTGGATCTTGCAATGCTTGCATTCATATACACTGTTCTTAATCACAACTTTCAGTTCCTTTGTTTGGTTGCTTTTAGTGAGTTCATACCACGCTAGTAATCTTGTGATTCTCGATACGATGACTGGTTGTTCTGGCTTCTCTTTCTTTCTTGGAATCTTCATGTTCTTCCTCGTGTTTTTCTTTAGCTCTTGGGTCCATGGAGTTTCTTATAGATTCTATGCCCTAAAGATTCCATTTCTTCATTTCATCATAGGATCACGGATGTGGATGGACAACCAGGGATACTTTAAAGCTTCTCTTCGAAGAGGTCTTCTTCTAAGGTCGAACTGAACACGTACTGCTTTTCATGTTTGCTACCATGTATATATACTTCATCATCTTCAATGGATCATAGGATTAGCTCCCTCCTAATCCTTGCTTCATGTATGAATGCATGCTCTTCTTTTTGGTGATATATAATCGGCTCCCTCCATCTAGGAGAGTCCGTATGCATCCTTATTGTCTTCTACAAAGCGTCATAAGTGTTTCTCCAATTTCCTCTTGATTGCTGACTTCTTTCTGTCTTTGCTTCTTCTAGGTTTCTTCAAGATTGATTTTGATTTCGGCTTATCTTGTAATAGCTTCCACATGATTTGTTTGATATATTTCATCCTTTCATGTGTATTATCTGACTTGTATAATGATAACAATCCTTATCTTGTTGTTCTTCCATAGATATAGTTCTTCTTGGAACATATTATCTTCTAAGAGATAGATATACAAGATATGTACAGAGGCTATGCAAACAAGATATGTACAAGAACTAAGAAGAGTAGTGTTACCTTCAGAAGAAGAAGTCTCTTTCATCCGGCTTAGTCTTCTTTGTAGGTTCCTTTTCTTCGACAACTGATGCTTCATGTTTCTCCTTCCTTTTCTTTAGCTCGGGACAATGATTCTTGTAATGACCATACTTTCGACAGTTGAAGCATTGTATTTCTAAAATATCTTTCTCTTGATTTGGCTTCCTCCTTGAACCAAACTTCCTTTTGTTCCTGAAATTCTTGAATCTTGTTGTGAAGGCTTGATCATCGTACTTCTTTTGGGGTTTCTCTTTTGCATTGATCCTGGATTCTTCTTGAGCACAGCAAGTCCAAAGTTCTTCAAATGTAGGATACTCCTTCCTTGTGTTCATGCTTGCGGAAAATGCATCCCATGTCT
>JASDQU010012531.1:563746-584124 GCA_032191745.1 Picea mariana
ACCTAATGCATATATAAGAAGGTTATAATGATCAAACATGACACATACCATGATACCTTGGACCAATTACCTCATGGAGCAAGAGTCTTCTCCGATGCAAGTCCAAGCCGATGGTGATGGATGCTGCTGCTGCTGACAGGACAAGTCTGGCGAAGAAGAAGAAGGATGGGCCCTCTAGGGCCATGCTCAGGTCAACCCTGCTCTCGGTACTCCATGTCTAGGACCTGTGGGCCTCGAGACATGATCTCCTAGTTATCCCTAGATATCGGGGATAACAGTGACTAGAGCTGACAGTGTTACCCACAAGTACTTTCACAGAGATGATAAGGCTGGCTCGTGATGAGACCCCCTTTCCCTTGGTCATGCAACCAAAGGTCACTGCCCTGGCGTGGTAACCAGATGGTGGCAATGTCATACTGTTAGGTACCCATGAACCTAATAGGCTGGCTCGTGATGAGACCCCCTATCCTCTTGACTAGGTCTTGTTTGTTATTTTCTAGGTCCCTCTTGTTTCTTGCTAAGAGGCTTTTTATTGCCTTCTCGGGGATCCCTGGGCGAAGCATCTCGAGGTTTCATTTATAGGCTTTTATCTTTTACCAGCTGCTTTTACCTTCTGGGCCTTTAGCCCCTTCTTCCCACGAGAGAAGGTGCAACCCTACAAACAGGTCAATCTAATGGCCGGACAAGGGGAATGGGACAGGTGAGCTGGAGATAAGATGAAATAGTGGTGCTATGATGGGAGCGGACGATGTCTTTTCAGAAATCCCCCAGTGGAAAACCCAGACCTATGGGCACAGGCTTGCTAGGATACCCTGTCAATTTTCCAGAGCATGGTCAAGTGGGCTAATGTAATATCCAAGCAGTTGTTAGAGATAAAAGGAATCAGATGCATATATTTAAAGGTTTTAATGATCAAAAGTGACACATACCATGATACCTGGACCAATTACCTCATGGAGGAAGAGCCTCCTCCGATACAAGACCAAGCCGAAGGTGATGGATGCTGCTGTGCTGACAAGACGAGTCTGATGAAAGAAGAAAAGGATGGGCCCTCCAGGGCCATGCTCAGGTCAATTCTGCTCTCGGTACTCCATGTCTGGGACCTGTGGGCCTCGAGACATGATCTCCTAGTTATCCCTAAAAATCGGGGATAACAGTGCCCTTTTGCATCCATTGGGGAGAGGATTTCTCTTGCAGGTTTATTTGTTGTGGCTTGAGAGGATTTCTGAAGGGGGGGCGCAACTCTCCCTTAGGAGGCATTGAGTTGGGAGGTTGTATTTGTGGGATAGACCTCGTATTCACTTTGCATGTCATATTCAAGCCCCGATCTACATTGCGGGGGTGATTTTGTGGTATTTGGAGGTCATCCACTAGGGGGGCAAATTATTGGTTGGCTACAGTCAAGGAGGGTGCAACCTTGCTAGAGGAAACATCACCAACAACCAAAGTAAAGGGTAGATTCGCCATATCTATTGTATCCAGCTCGGAGTGGCTTTGGGAAGCCTAGGTCTTCATCTCTATCTTGTATTTTGGAGGCCATACCAACCAGACACTCTACTATCTTATATGTATTCCAGATCTGCTCCATTTTGTATGAGGACAACCATTGTTATGAATAAAATCAGATCTGAGGTATTTTTGGTTATTCCTTTTGTTTTTGATCTTGGAGCTTGTTGAGGTATGTTCCATTGCTATATCTTTTGATTATTGCTGCAAACACACATAAAAACCATCAGTATAAACCCTAGCGCAACCTAAAGACCAAAATCAGCAAAGTGTTTGACGAAATGCCACAACCAGAAAATACATAAAAATCAATGAAAACAAAATGTTCTTGGCAACTTGGCTTGGGAATATTACATCTTGCATGTCAATGACATCCATTTGATGAAGTCAACCTCATTCCATACCATTATCATTGCGCATACCCCTTGATGGGTTTCCCTGGGATATACCTCTTGGTATGGGTGCCAACACACATAATAGGGGGTAATAACGACCCTCCCATACCTAAACTTGGAAAATTGTAATTTTGTAAGTTAGTGTGAATTTTGAAGAGGACATTCTATGAGATCTATCTAATGGGTTTGGTATTAAAATGAATCACTTTATATGTTATGTTTGGATTGTGTAACTTGCCTTTGGCCTTCATGATGTATCTTTGACCACAGGAGCCCCCTCCTCGAATGATGATTGCACATGATTGATGACACTTGGATCCTTTGGAGGATGATGAGGGGCTATCACCTTGCTAGTATGGAGGCCGTTCTCGTCACTTGAGGGAGGTTGTTTGGCATTCCTAGGAGGATGTTGGAGGTTCTGATCACATGGCTCCTTTCATAGGCTCCCATATCAAATGTGGACATGACCTTGAGGTCATTGATGATGGGACATTCCATGTAGGAGGATAATTGATGATGGGACATTTCACTTTCTTAGGAGGATGTTGCACTTGGAGAAATGATGTGGCACTTTTCCATGGATGATGACACCCTTTGATGATGAGATGTCTCCCTTGGATGAGACATTGGAATCCTTGATGATGACTTGCCACCTTTTGATAATCACAGCTTTTGGAGGGTTGAGGCACCCTTGGAGATGAAACGTTGCACCCTTTCATGGCAACGTTTCACCTTTTGGAGCATCCTTTCACCTTCTTGGATTGAGCCGTCCCCTTTTGAGGCCACACGTGTGAGATCTAGAGAACTTTTGAGTGGGACAATTTGACTTTTGAGCTAGATTACTTCATCTTGGAGGCATCATTGGGGGTCTTAGAGACCTATCCATTCTTGTATGATGATTTTTTTTTTATGTATTGTTGCCTTATCTCTAGGATTTATGAGAGATAAAGACAGGACCAAAAATGAGTACATGGATCCCTAGGCAACATCATGGATCCCAATGCAGTGTCATGGATCTTAAGGTATGGTACACGGGTGACGGATCCCAATGCAAGGTGCCGATATGGAGTGTTGGGTCTGGCTGCTTGCCCCAAGTGACTTCCACGTGAGGTGGAACCTGAACCTGATCTGCCCGTTTCTGTAGCCAAGTGAGGCTCAAGCCTTTGTGGTGCCCTGCTCCTCCTCCTCATCAATCTCTAATGCTCCGAAGCCCCTGCACCAACCCTCTGTCTCGGCAACTCTGAAACTGAAGCTGTCCTGGGTGGATCAGTCACCCCTGATGATGGTGTCCATGAAAACTGAGTCTGAGCTCCCTCTGAATCACTTCTATGAGTCAATAGGTCCTCCTCAACTCTGTCTATCCACCTGACACTGGATGGTGTAACAACTGACAAACAAGTAGCGAATGCACACTCTCTCGCAAACTGTGTATCGAACTCAAGCTCCTCTGTTGTCACTGCTGAATCATCCTGCTGCTTCTTCTTCTTCTTCTTGGGACACTGTCCTGCATAGTGACCCATCTCTCCATAAGCAAAGCATCTCACTGTGTCATGTCTCTCTCTTGCTCACTGCTACTCTGTTGTGGTTTGGCCCCTCCCTTGGGACCATGTCTAGCATCTCGACCAGTCCCTTGCTGTCTTGAGGACTCTGAGGTGAGTCTCGTCTTCTCTTGAACGAAATCATCCCAAAGTCTCTCCAAAGTAGGCATGACCTCTTGGGCAACAATGCCGTGAACAAATGGGGCCCATGGTTTGGTATAGCTATTTAAGGCTGTCCTCACCATAAATCCTGGGTCCACTATCTCTTCGACGGCTGCAAGCTCATCTCTGATCTCAGTGAATTTTCCAAGGAATGATGTAGCCGACTCGAAATCGAGCATCTTAATGCTCCTGATCCTGTCCTGCAGAACCATATTCCGGTTCTGGTTAGAACTCTGGTAAAGCTTGCATAGGGAATCCCACATTTCAAATGCATAGTCCTTACCAGTGAAATATGGAATGACGTGGTCTCTCACCCCATCAAAAATAGTCCTTTTCGCCTTGTTGTTCTTCTTCCTGAATTCTTCCACCATGACGAGAGCAGTAACAGGAGGAACAACAACAGGAGCCTCAACTATATCCCATAGTTCGAGGTCCTCTAAGACGAAAATGATCCTGGTCTTCCAAGGGGACCAATTGCTAGCTCCATCTAGCCTATCCTCTGCCCGCATTTGGGACACCGACATGGTTGTCCAATAAAGCTCACACTGATGCTAAAACAACACAAGAGTACTGCCTCACTCATGTCAACACAGGTGTGAAAAGAGGCACTAACACCACAACCTCACTCCTAGCAAATCAGTGTGAAAAGACGTCGTAAAATACAGCCTCACTCCTGTCCACGCAGGTGTGGAAAGAGGCTGTCCAAAAGTGTCCAAAATCAGCCCTGAATTGTTCAACAAATCTGCCCATAAGCTGTCCACAAACTCTGCCAACAAGCTGTCCAAAAATCTGTCCTAAACTGTCCAAAAGGCACTAACTGAGAGGCACCTTCAAATCTGATTTCTTCTTACTATTTTGGCTTGTAAACTTGCTGTCCAAAAGCAACCAATCGATCTGATTTTTACCCCTCAAAAACTGCCCACAAAATGCTTAAAAATTAGCAAGTCTAAACCACCATTGGCTCTGATACCATGTAGATTTTCTGAGGTACTATGAGGCTGCCCAAGAGGTCTGTCTTTGACCTCTTGTTGGGCTCTAAGTTTCAATCTCTGTGGCTGTCCTTTGCTGCTGTTTTAGGACAGCAAACAGTCAAGTACTTTCTGCTCACAGTTTTAATGGTTAAGTGTCCTTTTGAGGTGCCTTTGCAAGTGTTATATTTTCCCAATGTTAGCACATGCAATATACTCAAAACAAATAACACTACATCCTAGATATTTACAACTTTAAATGTTGATTTACACTTCTAAGCATGCATAAAAAGAACACAAGTATTTTTGGTCAACATGACCCTGGATAAAACTCCCTGGGGAAAACTAGTTTGGAATGGAAGTATATATATGTGGAGAATAGAAGGTGGAATACAACAAGTACATGAAACAGATGAACCTAATACGATAGCAGCTTGTCTCAAGCAACAACACAAGTCCAAGAGTGAGAGATGTGCCCAAGCATGGTGCGCCCTCCTCAAATATAGCTCTATCCACTGAAATGAAGCGCCCTTGCTCCCTGAAGCTGTAATGGAGAAACCCTTGCACCACAATGGTCTCTCGTGTGCTGCCTCTCCACTGAAACTGTCCTCAAAGCAATCTGACTATTGCAAGACCTCCCTGCTAGCTGTGCGCCCTCCTCCTAGCAAGAACAACCAGCACAAATAACTTGGGCCCTAAGCCTTCATGAGCCCTCCATGAAAGGAGGCGGCCAAGCTCTCCTCTCCCAATGCTTCCATTCTCATCCTCTTGCCCTTCTCCAAACTCTCTTGATGAACATACAAGTGAATGAGCCTCTCCTTGCCCTATGTGCTCCTCTTAAGGAAACATAAGGAAATCTAAAGGTTGGGTGGATGAGATCATCTCATCTCATCTCTAATCAATGGTTGAGATCTCTCCAAAAGAATCTCAACTCAAAACCCACTTTACTTAAGTTTCCATAGTTTCTCTTTATTTCCCTCAATTCACCCACAAAGTGAATTAATAGTCTTTTTAGGCTAAAATGACCAAATTTCACTTTTGACTTAAATCTCCTAAGTCAAAGTGAAATTAGACATAAAGTACATGGTACATAGTACAAAATATTTCCCACTTGTGTTTAGAGGCTCACAAACACAAGGGGACCACTTTCTAAGGTACCCAAATCTCAACAGGTGAAACAAGGCAACTGGCACAATTTCCCAAACCAGTGATCCATTATTCAACTTCAACCAAAGATCCTCATCCACATGCCCGACAAATTAAGCACACATTTTACATAAAAGGACTAATATACCTCATGGTGACGATGGCTTACCATCTCCCATACTCTAGGTTGCTTGAATGTGATGAGCCTTGGTTGACTTGTAGATGTAAAGGTGAATGAGGGGGGCTGCCGAGCTGCCATCTGTGGACATGTTGATCATCATCATGGTCGGGATCATGTTCTCCATTGCGGGCCACGAGACATGATCTCCTCTAGTTACCCCTAGGCATGGGGGGGTAGCAAGCTTATATTACTCACACATGCGCCCTCTCAAATTTAGCCCATGTGCCCTCCTATTATTATCTCACTTATGTGCCTCACTCTCTATATATTGAGGCTCCTCATTGTTCAGGGTCGTATTTTTGCAGCAGCAACATACATACTCTCTCATTCTTCTACACTTTAGCTTCTAGTCTTTGTGCAAAGATAGTCACTCTACCAGTTTTTGTACTTGTTTTCTATGGTGCAATCACCCCTTTGGCAAGTCATTAATAAAGATTTGTTGTGCTTGAGTCAAGCTTCCAGTTCTTGTTGGTATTGTGATCTAGACTTGTGCATTTATTAGTAGTTTTTAGCCTCTTATTGTGATTAAATTCGATCTTTTAAGTGTGCTTTCTCTCTCTCTTTTCTTTCATTTTTCTAACGCTAAAGTTGTAGGGATCTTTCCAAGCGAAATATACAATCTTTTTCCTAACGTCTTGGGTGGTTTTACACTCTGTCCAAGACACTTTTGGCTGCTGTTTTTTGTGTTTAATTGCAGAAAATCAGACGTCAAATCAACAACGAGGTACTTAGGGACACCCCCCTGAGGTTGACACGCACCAGCTCCAAACAGAGAGGAGGTTTGCCGGTGACAATTAGGGCATTCTCTCCTAGAATTAGCCTCTTTTTCATTGCTGATTTATGTTATATCAGATCTGATTGGAGGGTGAAAAAGTGTGCTAACAGGCTCAGACTCAGACTTGGCTACGACTCAGATTGGTTTGAATTTAATGACTCGGTTTACTAAAAAATACATAAAATATTTAAATTTTCATGAAAAAAATATATTTTAAAGATTCCAAACCATGAGAGACAAAATATTGAAAGTTTGCTTATTTATATACCATGTAAGGGTGAATATATCAAAATGGTAGTGAGTGCTATACACATCAGAAACAAAATACATAATCAATGAGGCCCTAAATGGCCTCTAGAGTCCAAAAACACGCTACAAGCTACCAGCCTACTACAAATCACTGATCAACATGATCAATCATTAAACTCATCACCACTACTAGAAATGGAAATCATGAGCTGCAAGATCATCCTCTGGCCAGGATTTAGGGTTTAGGTAGATTTTTCTTTAAATCAACTTTTCCTTCAAAACTGCACTGCAGTGAGGTTGAGTACCAACTCGACCAGTACTTACAAACTCGGCTGAGATGGAATGGTTTGGCACCAAACTGGCTAAGTCATGCATTGACTCAGTCGGTTCGGTACCAAGCCAATCCCTAAACCAAGCAAAGGGCCGAGTTGACTTGGTTTGTGGTCAATGCGGTCAACTCGACTAAGTTTGAGTTCAAATTGGACGATTTTAAAAACACTTATTCAAATAAACTATGGCTCACTCATTTGTTCTGTAGCCCTGTTGTCGTCCTTATACACACTTGCTAACGTGGACTAAGTCCAATCCACTTAGTGTGTCCTTGGAGGCACAATGCCTAAGTTCAAGCGCATTGTCACCTCGACTTGAACTTCTTTCGTGTAGGCTTACTCCTAGGGAAGCCAAGGGAGGTAGACCCTAGTTACTATGTGAGTTAAAAGATTATTTCTAGGAGTTAATTTTAATTGTTAAAGGTTGGTGGAAGCAAGCCTGTATGAGAGGCAAACAATGCAAGTGCAAATCTATCAATGCAAAGTTGAGCCTTTCCCTAAGACAACTAAGACTAGTGCCTAAGGTTGGGAAAATGGATCAACTAAAGTTACAAAGAGGGATTAAAAAAAATAACTTTACAAAACTTACAATTAGTTACAAGGAATAAAGCAACTATCTACACAAGTTAGAATGCAAAGAATAACTAAAAAATACAACAATATACAACTTATGAACAAAGAAAAGAACAAGCACTAAATAGATCTAACTTGAAGCAACAATGAACTAACTTGACTTGATTGTGCAGGGAAGGAAAAGATAACTCAAGGAAGCATCCACAATACAACACACCAATTCAACAAACCCAAACAATGAAGTGCCCCATAAGGAGTGCAACTTCAAGGGGTTATTCAATGGCTCCAATACACAACTTCAAAATAGAAAGAAGACACCAAAAGAGAGCCTCCAAGGGATAATTCGCAACTCAAGATGGACAAAGATAAAGCAAGTAAAAGGTCTCCACGAGCAAGAGATGTGCAACTTTTAAGTTCACTAGTTAACCATCCACAAGTGCTCAATAAAATGCTTGGAAAATAACTTGAAATTGAAATGCTTGCATGAATTAGAGAGCATGAACCACAAAAGTAGATTATGAAGTTCAACCAAGTTTAATTGTGGATAAATTTCAGGATTAAGGTTGATTAAGTGAAGTGTGAATCCTAAACTATGTGACTTCCCTAAAACTCTCCCCGCTTATACCAAAAAGACTGCTGGGTGCTCAATAAGTAAGGCAAACGAGGCCTTACCTTAGCTCCACAAGTCAATCCGGGAAACAAGGGTGCACAACAAGGGGGACACCTAGTGCCATGAGACCATCCCTGTTCTGACACCCCCTTGCCGCCTCCACAAGATCCCTTTTCGATGGCAAAGTTTGGATAGTAATAAGTGCTCTTGTTAAACTAGTTTGATTTAAACCCGTATGGATCTAGGATAAATTGAACCTTAAAGATTGATTAAGTTAAGTTGAGTGCTTGAAATAAAGAGTGCTTGACAAAAAGTAAATTGCAAGAAAGTAAAAATACTTGAAAGTAAATTGCAAGAAAGTAAAAGTACTTGAAAATAAAGAGTAGATTGCTTGAAGGAAATACAATGCTTGAACTTGAAAGCAAAGTAAATGCTTGAAAGGAAATGGAATGCCTAAGAGAATATACAAGTAAATACACTATGCCTCCATGGGCTTAAGCAAATAAATATTATAAGCTTCTAAGATCTAAAGATAATCAATGAACATAAGCAATAGAAGCAATATAGCATCAATTATTTACCTAGCCTTACGATTTACCATGGTTGGCTTGGCCAAACACTATGCTAGGTGTAGGCAAACAAAAAAAAGGAAGTAAAGACTTGAAAGTAAATCTAATCTACTTTCAACCACAACAAGTGCACAAGGTGGAGGACAAAGCCTACCGGTTTTGTGCCCAAGTGGGTGAAAAATAAATGACTTGGAAATGAAAGAACTCCTAGCCACACAACCTTGTCTTAAGGACAAGTGGGGCAAACAAGAAAGTAAAACAATACTGAAAATGAACTTTAAAATCTAGCCATACGATCTAGCATGGTTGGCTTGGCCAAACACTATGCCAGGTGTAGGGAAACTAAGAAATAAAAATTGCAGAAATTTAAAACTTTAGAGAAATGCAAGCCCTAGAGACTCTCTTGGGGCTTGCTTACAATAGAGAAAAGAAGAAGAAGTGTTGGGAATATGTTACCCCAACTTAAGAGGTTGTTCTTTGACTTGTAGGTGCCCAAAATGGGTTGTAGATTCTCCTTTATGTCACCAACCTGCAAAAAACCAGCAAGCAAAAACTTGTTGGAAAAACTGCAAAAGTGACAAAAAAACTCGTGAAAATTTCTGTTATAAAAAACATAAATTTTCTGTGTAAATTTCAGCAAGTTATAAGCATATAAATGACCTATCCTAGCATGTTAGAACACCAAAATACTATGGAAATGAAAAGCAACAAGAAACATAAATATTTAGAGGGTGAATGTGGGTCAAAAATGAAGATTTCCAGATCTGAAATCTTCTCTTTAAACCCTAGATAATCTTGCAAATCTCCAATGCTAAGCTACAAGAAATAATAGGAAGTGAGTAGATCTAGATATTAAATCAAAATACTTTGAAATAACTAACTAGAAGCTCACTAGATCTATGACAATACTATCATAAACCTACACAAGAAAAATACTTTGCTTAATATTCCTACTATAAATCTCAAAGCTATGCATAAGAAGAAAGAAAGTAAAGAAACAAGATCACCTCATGAAAAGTATGGCACCAAGAAGACTCTTAACACCATATGTCCTCCAAAGATTTCCTTTATTGAATGTCAAGCTTGAGCAAATACTTGCCACAAGCTGGAGAGAAGAACAAGAGCAAAGAGCAAGAGAAAAGAGTGGGAGAGGAGAGATTTTGGCATAATAACACTACATCGAGAATATATGTCAAATGAGGGAGGGGGAGGCCTTTATTTATACCTGGGAGGCAAGAGTGATTCCTCTTGGACGAGCTCCAAGTGTCACTCTCCAACCAAAACTCTCAATCTCAAACTTGATGAATAACACCCCTACCCTGCCTTTCTTTTATAGATGAAGAAAAGGCTAGGGAATTACAAAAATAGACCATCCCCATGGTGCACCCAGATTAGCAATGCAAACCCCAACAATAGGCTGCATAGAAAATTGCACCTGTGCATGCATGAGAACTCTGGATAGGAACCAATGCCTAGCTAAATATGGAACCTTTTCTAGGTCATGCGCTCTGTCTAAAACTAAGCAACTGTGTCCTAAACAAAACTGGAAAAACTCCTGCTAAATACAGAACAACGAGCTCCTTCCTAAACTGGAAAAGAAAATCCGAGGAAAGTATTTTCTAATTAAAAAGCATGTCAACTCAGTTTTTTATCTTAGCATGTCAATTCTTCTCAGTCCTAACTGTACAGTGGAAAGTAATATGTCCAATTTTAGTATCGACTCAGTTTTGTATTTTGGTTGCACAGGGTGTTCAAAGTTCATGCATGATAGAATTTTTATTTTATAATTGATTTCTCCTGCCGATTAGAGTCAGATGAATCGATATAGCTCTAGCTAGTTACATGTCTAAATTTTAAATAGTGACATCAAAAATAGAACCTTCACGAAATTGTTCCATTTGGTAAGAATTGCCGTGATTTCCTTATACAAAGCTTTGCCACCCTTTTAATGTGAATCTGTTCAAACAAACTAACTTGTAGTTTTTCCAATTTGTTCTCTGGCTGATAAGTTTCTCCATTTTAAAATTCAGTGCACATGAACCAGACAGGAATTATGATTGATAGCTGGCACACGTAGACTTAAGTGTATATGCTTATTTGCATATACATATTATGCAGATGTGTTTCTGTGGCAAGCACTCCCATAATTGTAAAAGTACATATATATTAAATAGTAAATACGCAGTACTGTAATGTGTCCTCTTCCTTTTGTTTTTCAGGGCCCAGAAAATCGAGAACTGAAGCTTTGGGTTCCCTTCGATACTGCTTGTTTATTTCCAGCAGAAGCTATTGGAAAATGGAAATGCATAGAAACAGTTGAGTTGAAGAACTCTATAGATAGAAGGCCCTGCCAGTTATTTTTTAATCGGACATTAAGAGATCCAGAGGCAAGCTTACTTCTTGTGGGATGTACACAAGATAATTCAATATACATGGTGCATGTGGAATTTGAGGCCCACTCTGCTTACATGGATTATCTGTCCAGATTTTGTGTGGAGTTACCCATTTCTAACCTTACTGCAAGAAGTGATAAATCAGGTGACGGGGAAGGGGTTGTGGAGATTTTTTGTGTTCATGATGAATCGATACAGCTTTATACTTTGTATAGGTCTCAGTGCATTCCTCCAGTGCATAATGGTTCCTCAGGGGTTTCATCACTGACAGGTTCGTATGAGCATCCAAAGGAGGTAGATTTGTCAGACTCTTATGGTTTCTATTCTGTAGAGAGAGATGATTGCTGCTCACCTGAACTAGTTGGGAAAGCAGAACTGTTATTGCCATTTACCAGAGCTAGTGACTGCATAACAGACCCACCTGCAAGCTCAGGTTTTGGAAGTTGGATTGAAGTCCCCAGTTTACTTGATGTACTGAGGGATGTTGGAGCTTCCCAAACTGCATATTCTGTCTCACAAGAGAAAAAGTGTGCAGGTCTATCACATATAGATTCCATTGCAACAACAACTGCAGTTTGTCAGCGTGAAAGTGTTTCAGGTCGCTGCAAAGATTCTTGGAAGGGAAGTAGGTACTGTCCTGTTAGTTCTCTTGAAAAGCTGCCTGAAACAATGGCTGTGACCGAGTTCTCTTCCTGCACTGTTCCAAGCCTATCTGCAGGACGGAAATCACATGAGTTGCTGCCTTCTGATGGAAAATGTTATCTTAAAGTTTCCAGATCTACAGATTCAAAAGATTATAATAATGAAGATTCATACAATTTTAGTCAAGTGTCGTCAATTAGCGACAGTGTATATCCGTATGTGAGGGATTCAGTTCCTACATCAGCTACAGACCCAAAAGTCACAGACAAAGTAACTACTGCATTGATGTTTAACTTAAGTGATATGAAGAGTACAGTGGGGCAGACGTCTGAGTTTAACAATTTGGGTATGTCATCAGGCATGTTATATTCGGAGAGTATTGCTTATTTCTCTCAGCAAGCCAGAGAAAACATGAAGTGTTCAAAGGATATTGTCGACACAATCAGAATTGAATCTTCAGCAAGTTCTGATTGGAAGTACATTGACTGCAGTTCCAGTGATGGGAAAACAGATTCTGATCAAATGCATGGGGTGGAAATAGAAACTAGTACAGCAGTGATGAAAAGTTCCTTTATAGGACAAACTAGCAAGCCAGCTATTTTCAACCCACTTGAAACACTCGCTCTATGCACTTCCTCAATGCAGGCATCATTAGACACTGTAATTTCCATTTAAATTATTTGCCTAAAGCTAAATAAAATCCAACTTTAATCATTTCTCTTTCATAATTTGCACTGGTTGGTTTCTGATTGATTTTGATCTTCCTTTCTTTTTTGCATGGGATTGAAGAAATGTTGCATTTCTTTAGAATAATTTATAGGTTTCTGATTACTGGGAACCTGTATACTGCAGCTTGGCAAGATGACTGAAGAATTTCAGAAGCACATTTCAGTTTCAGTGGAGACGTCATTGATTGAAGAGAGCCATCGACTCGAGTCGTCAATTGAGGAGCGTCTTGAAAGACATCTTGAAAGATACGCTGACGGAATGCCTGCAGGATATAAGGAGGATACTGTTAACAGAGCATCCAATGTCATGCAGCATGTAGTGATGCCAGTCTCTAAAAATGACTTCTTTACAGCACTCTGTCAAAATGTTGGCAAAGATATATCATATCTGGGGCCTGCAATTGCTAAAGCAATTTCAACAAATTCTGATGGAATTGCAATGGCTATAGCAAGAAACATGTCACAGGTTAATCCTGTTTCCTTTATAACTACCCTTCACATAGCTAATGTACCTTCCTTTGCTTCCTTTCAAATTTCAACCATTTAAAGCAAGCATATTTTGAAAACGTGTTAAATTTTTAGACAGTGAGAACTGAACACATCAAGTCATGTCTCCTGTTGAGAGCTTTTTGCCATTTTTGTTGCTCTGTCCCACCTACGGGTTTTCCAGTGTTCAGTTACATTTTCCAGCCTGCAAATGGAGGAAAGTGATTCTTACAGTGTTTTTTGTTTGTGTCATTTTCCTATTATTGCAGAAGCAAGAAATTATTAGTGATCTACTAGAGAAATCTGTTGCTTCTCCAGCAGGAAAGCTTATCTTAAGAGAACCACAGGCAACATTTTGCTCTAAAACATTACAGGTTTAGTAAGTGATGTCTCTTCCTCACAGTATGTTTGTGCTTTTAAATTCAGATTTGCAGACATTACACTGCATATCAAGTTTCAGCATTTGTATTTATTACTGGTTCTATGCAGCATGGTTTATGACAATTACTGTTTTAACTATTTACTTCACTGACCATAATGTTTGTTTCCATTAGTGATGCATCCTTTTCTTTTTCCAAGGAAAAGCTCATGGGGGAACCAAAGGGATGCTTCCCCACATTCGTGGATGGCATCCCTAGTAAACCTGTTGGCGTAGACTAGTGTGCCTAATCCAGGGGGATTCGAACTGGGCACCTGCTGGCATACAACTAGCCAAATGCCCAGCAACATTGGCGACAACTGGTTGAGTTAACCCCTTATGCAATTTGTGATGCACCCTTGCAATGCCACCTAGATAATATCTACTTTCATATTTCTTGTTTTATATTTTGAATGTTTTATCCTGTGTGATGTAAATTGGAAATCAAGGTTTTATGAAGCACTGACATCATATGGTACTTGCAAATTGTATTTATTTTCTACTACTTGTCTTGTTCTGGGCAGGTACACTTAAATTATCTTTTGCTTCATCTCAATAAAACCTTGGGACTTCTGATCTGAGTGACCTGTGAGAGGGGTGGGACTTTCTTACAACTTTTACCTTAGCCTTCTCAAACCCCCAGGTCACTCGGGACGTCTCCCCTGGGGTACTACTCCTAAATAGAAAGAGGTGTCCTATCAAGGTGACAGTGATAGGTCATCCTCCTTGTTACGCCAATTTAGTATCCACTTGCCTTTGGCTTTGGGCAAGTACAAATTGCGCGATAACAGTTCAGATGTATAATTGAGAGGCAAGTAAAGATGCCTATGACAGGTCAAAGCAGTAAAGAGTCATAAACCTTTCACAGATATGAACAGTGTAGCAAGAAAAACAGACATGTATGAGCTATTCACCATGAACCATTTCCAGAGGATTATCAACTCATATATTACTGTTAAGCACCAAATATCAAACCAAAACTATCCAATGAGCCATCACATAACCCTTGTTCAGATATTATCAAGAATTAAGTTGCTATGATATCACAGATTTACCACAAATTTAACAAATCTGATTAAATTTCAGTGTGGCATTCAGATTTAGTATCCCATAAGCATTTGTCACAAATAGTACTGCTGAGAGGGCATATAGAGCAATCAGATATGAAATAAAGTCCTGTTTATGTCTCTGCTGGTCAAAATTAAATGTCAAATTCAATGTTCAGAGAAAATTGTGTGTCGATGCCAGAACTGTTTCCAGACCTCAGAATCAACATAAGGTTAGAAAAAACAGTGAAACGATTCCAGAGTTCATTAAATAGCAGTCGTGAAATGATGAATCACTTGGAATATTGCTAAAAATTTATTTTAATCTTGTGTGAGCTGCAGTAAATGGAAAATTGTTTGAGTGTCATCAACCAGATGTTCAAGTTCCATTAATTGTCAATCGATTGCTCTTTGGTGTGAGGATCACAAAATAAGATAGACGTTATCCAACTTTTTTTTATTTAATGCAGTTAATGAAAGCGTCTTAAATGCTTTTGAGAGTTTGAATTTAGGACTGTTGCTCAAGTATAACTTTATTAACCATGAACATTAAACCTTCAGCAAACTTTCCAGCCAGCATTAACTACCTTTGGGAGGTGACATCACACTTATAAAGCAAGTCATTGGACTTCAAGTGCATCGATTTGATACATTAATGACTTTGGAACATTTTAGAGGCAAAAATATGTCGCATTATGTGAACTTCAGCCAAATTAATTGTGAATTGATCTCAAATGTCATAAGAAACTCAGAAAGTTTTAAAACCCTTACTTCAAGTTAGGTTTCCATGCGTTTGGAACATTTTAGAGGCAAAAGGATGTGGCATTATGTGAACTTCAGCCAAATTATTTGTGAATTGATCTCAAATGTCGTAAGAAACCCAGAAAGTCTTAAAACCCTTACGTCAAGTTAGATTTCCAGCCATTAAGTATTAGATGAAATTTGCTTGAAGAGGATTGACATTGAAACCAACAAGCATCATTCACCAATGAGGTTTTAGATCCACTAAAGAATTTGGAATTTAAGTGTTAGATCTAAACCAAAGTTTGCAAAACGTTTTATGATCTAGCTTGAAGTAATGAATGTTCTGCAAAATGAAATTCAAGTCTATAGATCACAGTTTTAAACACAATACTTGAAAAGATATCAACCTAGGTTTGAAAATATATCAAAATAAAACCCTAGGTTGCTCAAACAAAACAAATGAAGAAAGAAGTAAACTGAAATTTGATGAGAGTAAGGAAACTAAAGACCAATGCCTATATCCTATCGGGTTAAGGGGCAACCAATACTCCTTGAGGCTTGGTTTTGCGAGGCTTGGTTTTGCAATGGATCTTGGGATCCTAGGCAACCCTTAGGTGTACCTAGCAAGTTCCTTCAAAAAGGTCTTGGATGTTCCAAGATCTAGATGGTGATAGGAGTGTGTTACTAGCTCCTTAAGTAGCCAAGGGGTAGCCTCTACACTATCCTAAGGTAGGAGTTAGAAAGCAAATGAAGCTTTTCCAAACTCAATACTTTAGTCTGGATGTAAAAACTAATGACAGTAAGGAAAATCTTTACCTTATGAAGCTCTTCCATTGTAGCATGTGGCTGCTTCCTAGCTTTCTCAATCAATGTCACCTATTACAAGTAAAACCCTCTTGCTAGATCCCTCACAAAAATTAACTCAAGAAAATATTAGGCCAAATAATTAACATGAGTAGAAATGAGTCAAAATGTGTCTCTTATTCTCCAAACTCTGATTACAAATGAGAGTTAAGTCTTCTTTATATAGGAGAGGCACCCTTCTAGAACCATGTGTAAGTACAATACCATGTGCTAAAACAAAGAGCACAAGAAACCATGGGAAAATACTCAGGTAGTTACAATAAGACCCAAAATGGAGGGGTTCCCTTCTAGAACAATGAGAACATACCACAATACCACATGTGTGGTCCAATAAAGCACAAATAAAGGTGTGCCCTGCTTTAAGTATGCCAATGTTCCATGATCTAGTCAAAATAATGGTCCCAAAGTGGAGTGCCCTCATAAAAAGCCCATGAAGTGGGGGTCCAACACATAATGATGAAGAATAGTCAACCAAAGTAGTGTGCACTTCTAGGAGGCACGTGTGGCCCCAAATTAGGGTGCCACATCAAATGTGTAAGGTCCAAAAGGAAATAACTAACTCAACCACTTGTAACCAACTGTAACAACATGGTCCATGTCTCTAACACCCTGTAACTACTTGTTACAAGTCCTCAACTACCTCAACAAACTCTATGCGTGGTCCATTAGAGAGAATGAGGCACACACATGGGCTAATATTATCCAACTAAGTAGGGGCACCCTCTTGAAGCAATCCATGTAGCAATAGTGATGATGTGGCATCCTGTCATAACTTGATGCACTGTCACGGGTCCCAAAGCAATGACACGTATCCCAATGTCGGTATATATGACCAAATATGGGTTCATGGATCCCAATGCAACATCATGGATCCCAATGCAATGTCATGGATCTAGAGGCATGGTACATGTTTCCCAATTTAGGGTGCCCACTTATAGTGATGGGTCTCACTTCTTTACAAGTTATTAGGTGATGCACACAAAGCATTTCTTCTAACAATTTCAAAACACAAGTTAAATTTTACAAATTGCCTAAGTTTTGCCATGGGAGGACACACTTACCCCTTTTACATGAGACAATTCCTAAAACAAAAACGCATTTCCTAGATCACAAATTATAGATAGGTGAAAATGGTGGATAACTTATGGAAAAGGAGGGGAATTACATGTAATGACCCTCAAAGTCACACATGACGATAAAGATCCCCTTTTTTGGTCCTACTAGCTTTCAAGAGCTAGGAATCTTCATTATATCTTTTTATGAGGGAGCTTATGCTTAGAGTTACCACCTCGACACTTTATTTATTTCCCCTTTTACATTTTCTTTGATTTTTATACTCTTTTTTTTCGATAGGCATTTCTAGCACATGACTCGGGGGTGTAGGCCTTTTTAATGAGGTGGCATAGCTCCAACCTTATCATTTTTATGTTTTTTATTTTATTTTGCACTCTTCACCTCTATCCCTTTTGGATTTATTTGACTTAGGATTACATTATTTTTCCACTTTGTTTAGGCTAGACCTTGATCGATTATTTTTTATGAATGAGATGGAAATGAGAAGTGAAAATGGAGAATGTCAAGTATGATTTCGGAGATGAAGTACGCTAACCTAACCTAATCACTATTAGTATGATTAAACCTAGGTTTTGATAGCACTTATTTAAAGATATTTGTGTCCCCCCATGGTACTATGAGGAAAAAAGTAAAATTGTTAGTGTTATGAAGTTTTATTGGATCATATTTTAATGTTACCACTTTCACAACAAGCTTAGAAATCATAGCACCATGTCTAAGTAGAAAACCCACGCAATGAGAACGTAACCATGAAAGCATAGTGCGACTGTCAAATGAAGTGAGACGAACCAATATACCATGGTGTAGCTGAATTATCATGTAACTGAGGGAGAATAAGTAGGGAATCTGCCTTTGAATGGCATGATCGACTGATCTCATGCGAGTTGGAACATGCCGCACTGGTTGATTGGGTGGCACTGGGACTATTGCCCCTGAAGGGGCAATTGGCCCTGTTATCGTGCAGTTTGTAGCTACGAGTAAAGGCTATAAGGTAGAGGGCCAAACTGGCGTAACAAGAACCTATCCCACCCAATGTCACCACGATGGGTAGGTTCTTTCTCTTTAGGGAGGCTAGGCCCAGGGGAGACGTCCCCGGTGACCTGGGGTTTTGAAAGGGCAAAGGATGAAAGGACAAGGACAAATTCCCCTTTCACAGATCACCGCCAATCAGATAGTCCCGGCTAAACAACCAATAATAAGGTATAACCAAAGAAAAGAAAAGCACCTGCTTGAGACAATACAACAAGGGGACTGATACATGCAATCTTTGATTAGTACTTCATATATATTAAAGACTATCTGATATTCAATCAAGCAATTTAAAGGTAAATGTTGACGAAGTCAATGCTTACAAAAATAGCAATGGCAGTAATGTCACTTCATCAATAAATACTTGAATGATACAACATTCAATGTAACAAGTAACTTCTTAACTCAATTAATGCCTTCAACTACCATTCAATTACTTAAAAGATAAAACGTTGCTGCAATAAAGATGAAATATTCAATGATGACGTCAACAACTTAGGGTTAGTAGGTTAGTCTAGGCTAGGGTTAGTGTAGTTAGGGTTTTAATTTCAGAAGTTTTGA
This sequence comes from Picea mariana, assembly GCA_032191745.1. Lineage (NCBI taxonomy): Eukaryota > Viridiplantae > Streptophyta > Pinopsida > Pinales > Pinaceae > Picea > Picea mariana. The sequence continues at coordinate 582,733 of JASDQU010012531.1, forward strand.
GAGTGTTTAGATCCAATTCTACTTCAACGCTGGAGGTCTTGGGATCAGTGCCTTAGGGTAGAATGGAGTCAATAAGTGAAGGACGCACAGGTTGAAGGAGACGAGATTCCAAAGGACTAGAGGGAAAAGTTTCAAGGTGCTGCTAAAGTAGGGCCTTAAAGACAAAACCCTAGGGGAGAGAGGCTCACTCCGGTGTTGCAAAAGCAAGGCCTCGTGCTCTCTCCTTCTTCTCGGCAAACGACTAGCTCAGATGAAGCACAAAATCAAGACAAGAAAGCTTAATGAGGGAGAGTGTTGCTACAACAAGGCTCTTTCATCAAACCCTAATGGAAAAACGACCCTAAGTGTAGATAACCTAGACTTGGGACGTCTTCCTCCTCTTGAATTCTAAAGGGTACGGCTAGCACAGGGGAAAGAGAAACAAGGAGTGTAGCTACGGCTAGGCTCTCTTCCTCTCTTTCAATGGCTAAAGGTTTCTCTATTAGGGGACATGAGACAAGGACCTACTTGTGTGCTTGTCACCTAGGGTTTTGATTCAACAAATTTATAAGCAATATGCAAGAAATTTAAACTACAACCATTCAATAAGAAGTTTTACAGAAAAAACACTTACAATTCATGAAGAATTAACCATGCAAACCCTAGTTGTAACACCTTCCTTCAAGAGAAACACCATAAATGCCAAAAATCTCTTCCTTCAACAAGTGCGCATCACTTAGTTCAGCCAAAAACCCCAATAGGGTGCTAAAAATCAGACCTCACTATGAGTGAGTGAAAATTGATGATCAAAATGAGAGAGTGAAAACCCTCAATATATAGTGTATCAATGACCTAATTTACTTTTTAGGCCATAAAAAGGCCGACAAGGCCATAATACCAAAATATTACTGTTTTTACAGTAAATGCTAAGTAAAACCCTAATCAAGCAAAAGGTGAGACGTCAAGCCCCTCTGAGGGAGACGTTAGCCCTTTCTAGGGCCAGTGCAACATCCAGAAGAAAAACGTTAGCCCTCCTTGGGCTCCTCCAAACTGCCACACGTGCCAATCACCCTGTCCATCTGCCATACGCTCATGATGACGTCATAAGCCTCCTGGTGACGTCCTGGGTCATCTTGAGCCAACATTCCACTGCAAGTGGGTCAATCTCCCTAGGTCCAGCTCAGCCAAAGTGCCCCTGATGGAACGTCCTCTTCTTCTCCGGTGTAAAGGCCTTGATCCATCTCTATCCTGTCTCTGCCCCCTGATGGGGTCTCAGCATCCACCTGGTGGGCTCTTCAACCCCATGGAGGTCCGAATTGATCATCTCCCCATGTGTACCGGTCCAAATGGAACCTGTCCATCGGGCATGGTCCTGCACATCAAAAAGCTACGCCATCCATGGGCTCATCAGTC